>JAQGAO010000155.1:0-45297 GCA_034697705.1 Ommatoiulus sabulosus | reverse complement strand
AATGTTTTTAGAAGTCAGGAAAAGTCAGGAAAAATTGCCATAATGGTCAGGCAAAGTCAGGAAAAGTCAGGCAAGACCAATCTATAAAAAAACTGGCAACCCTGTATATAGACTAAAGAAAACAGTTATTTTTAGGAAGGGGGAAGGATTGGGAAATTGCAAAATGAGTCTAATGGAACCTGATTCGCTGTAATAAAACCATTAAAGACTTATGGCAGTAAGGTGTCAGTTGGTCATCACTTGGCTGTTTAGTGATGTTTTGATAAAAATTTGACAAACAAGACATTTATAATTTTACGATGTGGAGAAGGTGTATTGTTCAGCATAAAATAGGGTCGGGGTCGATATGAACGTCAAAGATGAATATTTGGGTACTGATTACGGGTTATCCAGACAGCCATCATGCATTGACTCCAATTCAAATGTGGCGAGCATCAAGTGCGGTATAATTCCTTATAAAATGACTATTCGCACTTGAAAAATGAATATGCTAAACAATACGAGTTAATAGTTATCAACACGGACCGCATTTTCAGTCATTGTTCCAGACCCTTTTTAGATTTACGGAGATCCGATGCTAGCTTGTGTTTGCCAATACGTTAACCCTGCAGTCCTGTCCTGCGCCTAATTTATTATTGTACACTGTATAAAAACCACTTTGGTGTTGATTGTTATGAAAGTTGAGCATCCCTATTCCCTATAATCCGAAATTCCCAAATTATAGGAAATGCTCCAAATTTCGATACTTATTGAATGCCTGCGCCAACATATGACGCCACAAATGGTAAGTGGAGTTCCACACCTGACCTCATGTGACGGATATTTGCAGTCAAAACGCAGGCGCACGACTTTCACGTTGTCAATTAAAGGAGAAAAAAAAACTGAAATTGTGACATTTCCTTTCTGATGGTCCTGTGTGCTCAAACATTGTTTCAGGCACAACATTATTAAAAATATTATTAATTATCTTCAGTGAATCCACAAGCTAACTCATTATGTGCTTTTAACCTAAATAAAAAATCCAAAACTACCTGTATTAAATGGCAATGGCGGTCATTTCACAGAGCATCAAGCATGGCATTAATTCGATTAAAGTGATATGCAATTCGACTTAATCTGGACATTTGGGAACAACAAGACTAACTTTTTACTTAAAATCATAAATTTTAATTTCTAAAAATACATTTTATTAAAAAAAATTTTTTTTAAGATATCGTTGTATAAATCCTAGCAATAATATTTTAAATTATTTAATTCCCATGATATAGAGTTCGCGCAAGCCAAGAATTACTTACCCTGTGGCACGAGCACTAACGGATATCTTCACCGATACGATAATTTGGAAATAGATGAGCAATACTTGACGACCGTGTTATTAAATACGATTTACGAGGATCAAAATTTGGGTTACAGAAGTTGTGAAAGAGTGGCACAATTTGTCCGATTTACCAACAAACGCATTGTTACAAGTTACAACCGATTCGAGAGGGAGATTTCAACTAAAAAAGCGTCGTACTGTAATGTCCTCATTGACTTTCTTTGCACTGATTGTAATATTGGGTCAAAGGGCTCTAAGTATAGACCAATAGCGATTCGCAGAACTAAGAACTGACCGACACGACAAGGGAGGGGAAGACATAAAAACAGGTTGCTGGCCAGTTGAAACGAGAAATGGTGGGAAATAGCATATTTCAGGTGTTCGGTTGACAGACTCGATATTTTCAAAACAATCTTTACATTGCCTCAGTTCAAACACGAATTTATCTCTCTCATTCTCTTTTGTTTTGTTAAGAAAGAGGTCGGTCACAGAATCCTTACATGTGCGCTTTACAAGATTGGAAAGTTTTATACCAGGTTATTGAAATTTAATTTTTCACCGGAATGACGTTCATATAGTGTTGTTCTGATAACTTAATCTTTTAATATAAACTTATTTTGGTCCTAAGTCCAAATTGAAAGAACCGATTAAATGCTGGAAAAACACCGCCGATGCTAATACACTGTACACTATATCGAGGTATACTGTAGTGTCAATCCTCCTTGGAAAATAGTAAACAAATTGATGACCCATTTCAAATTTGACGATATGGATTTATTGTTATGGAAACTGTGAATAGAAAGTCTTTCCGCAAATCAACACCAATAAGCGTCTTTTGTGCAGTTTCTTGTAAAATTATCATTAAAGAAGTAATTTTGTCTCATTTTGTTACCGCGAATGGAAAGTCCCATGCAGGTTTTTCCAAAATTATGAAAATCAGTGACTGTGCCGTGAAATTAATTCTCTTCAAATTAAAATGCAAGGCATCGCTTAAGTTGACAAATTAAAAATTAAAAATGCAAGGCATCGCTTAAGTTGACAGGTACATGTATCAAGAAAACGTCCCTTGCATGACCTTAGGGCCAAGCAGTGCTTAAAATAGGTAAGACCTTGCGCACTATTTTGCAGGTATACTTGAAAAGAATTTGTACTTTCTCCTCCGCATTCCTATGCGGGGGAACAAAAATAGAGCGCTAATTGTGCCTTGGTGACCCCTAATCCCTACCAACCGTAAACTTGAATAAAATTTGTATTTTCATCATCAGAGATGTTGATGACATTTGCAACGTTTTGTTGGACCAGACTTTCACAGATTACACGTACAGTATGCCGTGCAACAAACAACACTGATATCGAGATACGATACGACGCATCATCCGAAATACCGGGTATATAGTATCAGTCGCATATACAGTGTACATTTGTACATGTAGTTCATTCATTGACGACACGTGGTACGCCAGACTAGACAGTATAAACACGTTGGAAGTATAGGAATAAGCACATGCACACCGAGCAAACTTCAACGAAACTGGAAACTCCCAATTCGGAAAGCCGGCATTCCAGTTTCGGTTTCCTCGGTGTGACATATACCCACCTTAAGTGTGATTTTGTTCACTTACCAATAATGGAAGCAACGCTAATCGTTCAGTCTGACAAACGATTATACAGTGGCGAATAATGAGCTCGATGTCTTAATTTCTTGTCCTTTTTAATGAACATTCGCTGAGGTATAGTTGTTGTTGCTTTCCGCAATCGCTTCGTAGAGACAAACGTGGCTAATTAAACGAGCGGCCTTCTGCATGGTACTCACGTGTAATTAATGTGCATAAAAGCCTCTAAATATTATTCGCTCATTACGTGTAACCACCCGCACAATGAAGCCCGAGCCTCGATCCCGATGGAATTTGACAACAACTATATTGGCATGGTGCAACATTTATTCACTTTTCATCCATCGCGGCGCGTGTGACATACAGACGATAGAAAATCTCACCGTGTGTTGGAATAGGCAGGTAGCCAATGTTAGCTCGCTTTTCATATGCCAAATAATACCTGGAATGAGCTATAGTGCGTGCCGGCCATTACGTCATCGCCCCATCATTTCCCTAATGCGGAGTCAATGCGTGAGGGGGCGCTGGGAATTTTAATTTGGCAAAGCGCCATAGGGGGGCCGATGGATGCATACAGAGTTTACCTATTGTTAAATCATGCGTGAAAGCACATTTCCCAAAAATATATAACTGATGATAATTGAGCTGACGAGGCGCCTTAGGTGTACATTGTGTAATAGCGCGACCTTTGAACTCACACGATTGTTTGTTCTCTCGACGTGCGAAAAACCTTGTGTAATAAACCTCTTATAACTGACAATAAGGTCGGATGGACGAAAGCCTTGGAAGCTAGGTGTGCGAAAAGGTTTTCCGCTTTGAAATCCGTAAACTAGAATTTTACACTTTACGAGTTAGATAATAATACCGTGCAATTTAAACGGTTTTTTTAAACTTGTCTGATGCACGAGGAAATATCAGAAGATGTTAACAAATGCATGCAAACTCACCATTAGACTCTCATCAAAATATCCTTTCCATGGTGTAATACAGGCTCCCGGTGGTCAGTCTGCGTGCTGCCTAGAAACGTTTTGGATGAAATAATGTATAGTTAACTCGTCGAGGCTGGGGGATTCCCCATATAGTGGATATCCTTGAAAGTTTTTGTTCTGGAAGGACATCCATTATTTATTGATGATGCGCACTTGACCTCTGGTTACCATTCATTGTTGAATTTTAAGAAAGCCGTTGTTCTCATAACTTCTTTTAAACTCTACAAAACAATGAAATTATAGATAACGATTAGGTCTTTCGTTTCACTGTATACGCAGCTACTCATTTCCTTGATACGTTTTTTGACGTACAGTGTATACTGTACATGCATGTTTAGCCTGTAAATTGGTCTAATAAACTCGTCAGCTTAGATGCATTTTAAATCTTTTTTTGTTAACGTGACTGAAGGCGAAATCGTGATATCCAGTAAAACTTTCACGCTGGCATTATGTGAATCAAGGTTACAACCGCGTCAAACTTTTGGTTCCGTCAGTTTTTCCGTCCTTTTATTGAAACATCTCATGGAATGCGGTGGTGGCACGTGATAATTCCATGATATTCATTTAAAGCTACCTGTGTTTAAAGCCGCGCACTTATAGGGCATGAGATCACGTTGGCACATTCAGGTACAGTAAAACCTGGAAAAGTGACCACCTTTGCATGGTGACCACCTGTTTATGGTGACCAACTTTGCATTTGTTTTTGGTGGTCACTCTTAACAGGTTTCACTGTATATACTTTTTTTGGAACTTTTTACCAGCGCAGATTGTGTTACGAAGTAAGAGCATGTACTGTTGTTTTGTGAAAGGATGGTCCACTTTGGGAATTTTTCGAAGACTATTTTAGGCATAAAAAAATCACTGGATTTTAGAAAATAAACGAGCCATCTAGGGATCAAATATTCACAACACATATTAAAAACGGAAGTTTTCGATTAATTTTAAAATTGATACGCGGGAAATTCAAAAACGTGAAAGTTATAATTCCTAGTTATTTCATCATCATCATTAACCGTGTGCGCAACGCCCGTTGGTGTCTTAGGGTGGGAGCATAAAGAAAGCTTAGTCGGGCCGAGCTTACAACAAGCGCTGATAAGTACGGAAGTCTAGAGGGGCCACGAAAGAAAAAAACAAAAAAAATCGCCATCTTGATGGCTGCGTGACGTCAAACGCGTCATGTTTTTCTTTTGTGGCCCCTGTAGACTTACTTACTTATAAGCGCTTGTTGTAAGCTCGGCTCGGCTCGCACCCGAATGCTGGAATAGTTCCAGCATTAAATCGGCCATGTTCGTACTCCTTTCCTATCCCCTTAATCCTCCTTTAGACTTTTCCCCAGCCATGTGCAGTTATGTAGGCTACTTCGCTAATCGCTAGCCATTGTTGCCGGTACTAAGCCCGGGTAAGTGGGAAAGATTGTGCAGATGAGTGGCGATGCCCTGTTCGTGTAAAACTGACAACACGTTGGATATCTTCTGCCGGAGTCTCATTGGCTCCGGTCTAGGTCAGACAGCAACGGGCATTTCGCCCATGCAAAATAAGATGTAAGATTGTCTTAAAATTGGTTAAATTGTATTGTTATGAGGTGCTGTTTGGAGTTGGTAATAGAAAGGGTAGAAGAGAGTAAATATACCTAATTTCTACAGGTTGAGTCACTTTTTTGTGATCATTTTTGACAAGTGCTTTTAATTAGTCAAAAGTAACGGGAAATATGTTTGGCTTTTCAATATCCTTACAGTATTTTTATGTATATTTGAAGTGTAGGACAAATACTACAAATATAAAATTAATAATGCAAATAGCCAGTTAAAATAAGATAAGCATTAAACACAAAATTATAGCGAAAATTGTCTGTACATGTTTTTGTACAAATTTATGTTGTCGTTTAATAGGTGTTGGATTTAAAATTGGAAAAGGTTCCAGCATCAAATATCTAGTGCTTCAAGTGCATTATTCTAGTGTTTGGAGATTTTCTCGTAAGTGCAAATTGGTTTTTATTCAACTTAACTCCTCTGTGAAGTGCAAATTTGTCTGTGCAATGCATAAATTTAGATGGTATAATCATGTTTTTTACTTAAAGATGATGGTGAAACTGACAATTCTGGCATTGTTCTCTCAGTAACTGATGAAAAGTAAGTGTTTTAATTTCAAACTCTTGTTAAGATTGTTTAGACACTCGCAATTTACTGTTTAATTTTTTTTTTTTTTCGAGAATGCCAAAAAGAGCTGGAGTGTATCTTCTGGGAACCAATGGTCGAATATTAGGAAAATCAACAGGTACACTCATTTGAACACAAGATTGTTTCAATTCTATTCATGTTTAGCGAAACATTTAAAGCAATCGATGAGTTTAGTAAGGGTCTAAAAACTAATTAGTCTCAAACTCTTTATTTTGAACTTTTAGAAACAATGGAAACGGCCTGTCGCATTAGCGAAAATGTTGAATTACACCCGTTTGCATTTCGCACACATACGCACGCATTAGGTAAACTAAGATTTAAAGAAGACTGTTTAAATTTGCAGTTTTTAATTTAAAAATAAAGCACATGCATACGCAGAGATCTGTTTTAATCTTGGATTTGAAGTAAAATGAAAAACTAACGGATTAAAATGTTGGTTTAGGTAAAGTCGTCGCTGGGTATCTCGTACGAAAAAATGGAATTTTTGATTTTCAACCAAAGTGGAGTCGCATTGGTAAAAAAAATCCGCAAGATGCACAGGTGAGAAATAATTGATCAGATACAGTGTATGTGATTTTTAGTTTGATTTCGACGTTTTGTGACTAAATACTATAAAATCTTGAACATTGTTAAAGATGTTTTATCCTACCGACGATCCAAAAATGGTTATACGTAAAGGCGATATTTTGGTGAGCTTTATAAACTTTTGGTTACCAATGTTGTCATAAAAAAGTGAACATCAATTTGAAAGCGTTTTTGAAAATTTTAGGCTGCCAGGTGCACGATGGTAAACAAGAAAGACAAAACGGTCAGGATAGGGTACGAATACTGTATATAATCGAGTGCCACGTCCATTACAAAAACAATTTAATAGAAATTTTATACATTTTCGTATTTTTTTGTTTTTCAGACCTACAGTAGAGGATGAAATGTGTAATTTTTATATAATGTACTGGGTAGATGGCGATAATACTTTAAAAGACCAGTATTGTTTCAGTTGGGGCCCACCAATCTTCTATTGGAAGAGGTATTTTTTGTTCAATATTCCTGAAAAAGACGCCAGTACGCTGTAAATGCGTGGACTTAACACACCGACATCGATCGAACAATTGATCATTACGTACTTTGACTATCCCAGATTAATTTATTTTTCTGATTCCTTGAAATGAAAAAATATGTTGGATTGTTGAGGCAGTTTTGACAAAGTATTCCTACACTCCGAGTGAATGAGAGGTTAGTGGACTTGGCTAAGAATTTCTGAATTGCCAAATTTTGTTCCTGTCTGATCTCTATACATGATACCGATTGCTATTTTATTTGTACAATATAATCGTGGGATTCCATAAATCTTATCTCTACATTGGTTAGTTTTACTGATGTGCGGCTGGTCCGCAATCAAATTAGAGGTATGCTTGTTCTCCTGCGTATGAGAGGATTTCCATACGTTTGTTAAGTTCTGACGTGATGTTTCTAAATGTTGAGCGATATAACTAAAAGAGAAATTCCAGGGAAGTACAGTAGCAGATTGTCTAGCTCTTGAGCCATTATTATAGACATGCTATCACGCCAAAGTACATGTGCAATCTATAATTTGCTTTTTGTTTTATGCTTTTTTATGAAATATTCGAAGATCAACCCTAAGTATTAAGTTTAATGTTTTCAATATCAAGGAGTTCTCAGCGAGGTTCCATTTTTAATTTGCTTATTTTATTGTGTATTGCGTTGTTAGCTTCAATCTTTAAATGTTTGAATTAAAGTTCTCAAATATTTGGTATGAAGCTCCTTCCTAGTTGTGTGATTTACTGACTTTTTTGTCCGAAGATAATTCTAATCTCCGAAATGGAAATGGCTTGGTCTCATAATGCGGGATTTTCAAATAAAATGTATATTTAATTTATGAAACGATTTTTTAATTTAAAAATGAATATTAGTGGTAAATTTACTCGTAATTTACGTACAACACTGTACTCATGTCACGTGATGATATAAAAATAAAACGTTTAGACTTTAGACGGATAACATGTTTCAAATTTCCCGGTACAGCAGTTGGTATTTTATTGTGGCGCTTCGATTCAGAGTCTTTCTTTCCCTTATCGTTACGGGTTGTTGAATCGATATCGTTTCCAACTTGCTAAAAGCTACCTTCAGTTGCATTAAAATACACTCTTAAAGTCGAAATACTTTGAATTTTTAATAATTAATTGATCACGTAATTGATAACATTATGTCTACGATTACATTGTGTTTTCAAATGTTAATATTTGTAATGCTTAAGTATTTTATTAAGATTTACGGAATTTATACTGGCATGGGAATCCTTAAATGAATTTTATATGATGCCATTCTTCACCGTTTGCTGGTATTAATAAACCATGAATTTTTGGAGTTCCCGCCTGGTTTCAGACGGGAACATGAATCAATTAAATTTAAGAAATACACGTACATGTATAGTTTATTGTATAGAATCTATGCCAATGGATGAATTAAACGTACGCTGTTGTTGTTCGCCCGTAGTGAAAGTTAAAAAACGTTATTTATTTGGGCAGCTGCTTTGAATTGTTTAAAGCTGGTCTTACACGAGGCAAATTATATCTGGAAACTTACCGATTTTATGTGTGTCCGAAAAGTCAAGCGCATATTTCTGAGCATGAATTTGAGGTAAAACACTACCCATATGGTGATCGGAAAAACAAATATTTAGCATCATAGCATATTTCAAATTACCCGGCACAATAAGTTGGGATTTTATTGTGGCGCTTCAGTTCAGTGTTTATTTCACCTTGATTTAACGTTTACGAGTTGCAGAATCGATATCGTTTCCAATTTGAGAAGACTACTTTCTATAGCAATGAAATGTACATTCTAAGCAGAAATGCTCCCCATTACTTACTGTATAATTAAAATATTGCGTAATTGATAACATTTTGTGTCCACTCAGCGTATACAGTATGTTAAAATGTGAATATTTGAAATACTTGAATATTATAGTAAGACTTACGGATATTTTACCAGTACGGAAATCCTTATAGGAATTTTGTGAAATGCCGTACTTTACCTTTCACAGGTATTAATAAACCACGAATTTTTGAAATTCCCATCTGAAGCAGATGGGAATATAAATCAATAAAAACTTTAGAAATCAGATGTTTAGTAGATTAGGCAGGCTGTTGCCGCAATTTATAACGTTAAATGTACCACTTTTTCTACGATTCATGAAATACATGTTCAGTGTATGGGTACGAGCACGTTGACACTTATCGTGTTCCGCTGAACACTAGCGCCAAGCAGCGGGCTAACAATGTGGCATGCGTTTCAATGAGGTTGCACCAGGTGACATTTAGCCGAGCCAGGCTGAACGCGAAATCGGGAATCAGGCTTATAAGACACAGAGTGGCACACGGATCACTATTGGGCAAACGTGGAGCCATCGATTGAATGCCGCCTATGTACCGTAATAACGTGTCCTTCACTCATCATGAGATGATAATGCGCATGGGCAACTACAGTCCAAGGTTTTACGCGGCATGTTTGACCTTGCACAACGCATGCAGTGGCGCCACCAAGCACACTGATCATCACGCAGATATTAGGGTTTAATTTGCGCACCAAAGCTGAAGAAACTGCAGCCGGCAACAAGCAGGAAAGGAGCTGAAATACGCGACGGGAAAGTAATTTTCAACGTGCTCTTACCCTATAACTGCTGAATTTGATGGAAAATTAATTAGGAAAGAACGGGATTTTTTTAAAGTAACCTGTGGAAACTTTAGATCATGCGGTGTTCTTAATTTTTAGTTGAGTACCATGAAAAGTATTATCATTAGGGATACTCTGACAGGAACTTCGTGAATTGCACCTTGACAATTAGCCTGTCGATATTGTACACCTGATTTGACGAGTGCTAAAGTGCGATTCACAATGTACCTGTGTACTGTAAATTGTGACAATATCGACAGGCTAATTAATTAGGAAAGAACGGGATTTTTTTTAAAAAAATCTATTTCTCTCCTTGTTCATACATGTACACGTATATAAAGTAGGCCTATATACATGTACATTTTTTTAATAAATTGAAAATCACGAATGCTTTGCCTGATCAGATATTCATGTTTTCGGAATATTCGAATTAATATAAAAATATATTAAAAAAATCTATTTCTTTCCTTGTTCATACATGTACACGTATATAAAGTAGGCCTATATACATGTATATTTTTTTAATAAATTGAAAATCACGAATGCTTTGCCTGATCAGATATTCATGTTTTGGGAATATTCGCAATAATCGTAAAATTTTAAATGTGAGTCATATGACTGCCTACAGTATGAATTGTGATAGCCATAACAAACTTGCATTTAATAATTGAAATACGGCGGAAAATTTATTACGAGCATTCATTTTTTTTGTTCAAGCGTATCAAGCTGACACTGCTTTCACAGCAAAATAATACATTGGATGTTGTTTCCGTCTCGTTATAAATGCATGTGTTCCACCAAAAACTATTATATATAGGAAAGTGCGCATTTCCTAAAATCAACTTAGTTGCAACCTCAATGTACCATCTGGCACATAAAGCAGTTTTGATCAGGTGGATTCTTGTTGGTACAGTATACTCCCATGTGCTCGACGAAATCATACAATTAACTGTCACATGCTACTGTATACCAGACACCATAGCTCAGCCACAGTTGCCACCCTGTAACATGATACTTTTTAATGTAATTTTAAGTGTTCACGTTGGATTAATTTTGCATTGTGCTCAGGCTTATGTAACTGAGGAATTTGAAATTCGAATGCCCAACACCCATCCAGAAAAGGTAAATACGGTAGTTTTTTTTTTTTGGGAGGGGGGGGGGTGTTCTCTTGCTTACCCCTATGCTTTGTTTTTAGTTTAATAGTGTGTTCGCCGTATCCAGTAGCGGCGTTCTCCCACTTTATTTAGGGAGTAAAGCTTCAATAAAAAAAATTAAAAAAAGGCTTAATAGTGTGCGCATTTGTATTTTGGAGTTTACAATTTTTTCTAATGGCATACATGTAAGTTACTTGCATGTACATGTATATCATTACACATATGCGAATTTGTTTCCAGAAACAAGTGACAACAATTAGCAACAAGAAATTCCTCTGTTTCCTCTAGTATGGGCGTAGCTTAAAACCAGTATATTCCCTTTTTGATACAATTTTCCAAAAAAATTTGAAAGTTTCTAAAGGCTCAATTTTCAGGATAGAATAGTTTGTTCCAGTGTAGTTTATTTGGACATGTACATGTAATGGATGACAGAATTCGTCTTAAATTATTTTCATTTTTACTGCAAGGTGTTTGGTAATTGGCATCCCCTCTATTTGTCCAGTCATCAATTTACTTTAACTAAAATGCAGCGTATAAATTACTAACAATATTTTCCTCTCCATCTGTCATAAAGCCGGATGTATATTTGAGCACAATCCTAAAGTTACCTGATGGTTCCGATCGCTATATCGGTAAAACTTCATTAATTCTTTGAGTTATTATTGATCGACCATCCATGTATTCGGAGATTGTAGTTTATTACTTTTAACTCCACTATTAGTGGCCTTTGAACCAATAGCTTCAATGGAAGTTGTTCATCACATGATGATCCACGGATGTAAATATGCCGAAAAATTAAAGTAAGTGTATCTTTCCATAACAAAATTAATATCGCGATACTATTACGTGGTAAAAATACATGTACACATGTAGGTACAGGTTAAATCTCCCTTCTCCGTTCCGGGCCTATGCAAGTCCATACAGTATGTTTAATGTTTCAACAACACATTTACGATCATACTGTAGCCTTAAGATGATTTTATATACTGTACATGCAATATTCCAATAATTTTGGGCATTCAACAATTAAGTTCTTGTATACAATGAAACATGGCAACAGGTGCGGGATTTTCCACTTCTCTGACGTCACGTTGCACTTGGGATGCTCTCAAAAAGTGTTGGAATTTGAAATATTTCGGATAAGGGGCCGAATTTTCGACTTTTGCAACGTTACGTTTTTTATGAGTTGCATCGCTTTCATGCAACTCATCAAAAAGTCGCGTTGCAAAAGTCGAAAATTCGACCCCTATATTCGTGGTTTTCAAATAGCCTCAATTAAGTGACTTATTAATGTAATTTCATATCTAAAAATACAGTAGTACACGGCTCGGAGGCTGCTCTGGTGATAGAAAGTTATTCTACGTGTGGGCTCGTAATGCCCCTAGTCTTCACCTCCCTAAAAGTAATTATTTATACAATTATTGTTATTTTGCTTCAACTGACTCGGAACATGTATGATTGATCATTTTTTCATTTATCACCTCTATAGATGTTGGGTTTAAAGTTGGTAAAAACGCTGACATTCTATATATTTCATTGGATGTACATTATGCAAATGTATCCAAGTTACGAGGTAAAAGAATGTTATTCAAAATGTTATATTTTTAAAAAATAGGAAATGTACTTTCTTTCTTTTTTCATTTACCCTATTATACTGCAAATAAAGTTGCAGTAATTAATAAAAGTGAACAAACAACTATTGCCTTTAGAAACCCTACAGTATATGATTTCAAAAGAAGAAATATTTCAACGTCCAAATCAATAAATAAAGTTATGAATACCATATCGCTCCCCCGCTTCAGAACATTTTTCACTTTGGTTATGTCAGCTAGAAAATGACTTACTTAATCTCTTTTACCAGGAGTGTTTTTTTATTAATGCTTTTACAAATCTAAAAATAATTCTGTCGAATTTTTCATATTATTTGTTACCTTTGACTTTGTATTCGGTAGATGGTGCTGGAGACATATCTGGAGTTAAACTATACATGACATCCGAACCGTAAGCAATGAAATCCCCAATCCAACTCCCTTTTTGAACCGCCCGATTTTTTTGCAAATGATACTTAAAACTTGATTAACATGTTCTACTTTTAATACATTTACTGTATGTTCTCTGCCATGAAGCTTACCTAAACGTGCAGGCGTGGTTCTTCTCGGAACAGACGGTTACATTAAAGAAGGAACCACGGGTGAAAAAATCTACATTATGAAAATAATCCACATATTTTGCACCATTTTCCTTAATTTTTGCATCAATTTTCGCAGAAAATTTCGAAGTGGCTTGTCCTGTAACCAGTGAGACTGAAATGCATGCATTCGCATTTCGCACACATACCCATGAACTAGGTAACCCGACGAACTAAAGTAATATTTTGAAATTTTACTGTCTGTAAGTTGAGTCAGCGTGGAATTATTTGTTGCACATTTCTTTTCGGATTCAAAATGGAAACTAGCACGAAACTTGTAACTTCGTTATCATCAACTTGTTTACAAATTATGACTTTGACAATTCCAAAAAATGCGTTTTATTCTACGTTAGGATTTCTTAGCTCCAGAAAATTTTTTATCGGGAAATTATTTCCCAAATAATTTTATCCAAAATATTTTCATGTACATTCAAATGCATATTGTATGTCATTTGATAGGCTTAATGGTAGCTGGATATAGAGTACGTACGGTCAGAGACGATGATCATGCTCAGAAATGGGACTTAATTGGGAAAAAAAATCCTCTATTACCACAGGTAAGCCTGTTCAATTGTTTTAGAAAAAATTGATTGGAATAAACTGATTATCTATGTTTTACCTTCGTAGTACTTTTATCCATTGGAAAACGACACGATGATCATTAAGCAAGGAGACATTTTAGTAAGATTTTCATTCCTTCGTTTTCGTTAACATAAAATGACTCATTATTACGATCAACGAAAAATACGAAAATATTGAATTTAAAAAGTCAGTATTTCAATTTCAGGCGGCTCGCTGTACAATGAAAAATAACGAAAACAGAACTATTTATATTGGGTAAACGTACATCAATTCATCACCTGGGGAAGTTAATCATGGATGCGAATATTTATCCATCTTGTTTTTTTATAGATCAACTTCAAAGGATGAGATGTGCAATTTCTACATCATGTTTTATGTTGAAGATAAACAATTGAACTTTGAAGGCTGCTTCAGCTACGGACCGCCTCGATATTACTGGGCATCTGACACTTCGTTAAATAATATTCCGTCAGATGCGAGTAATCTGTAGTTTTTCAATAAACTGAATGAACTTATTGAAATTTTAATTAAATTCTCGTTATTCCAGATCGAGAAGTAACAATTAATTAAACGAACCAAAACAATTGCATCATCACGTTTGCATCTTTTTTGTATTTTGTCAACCGTTTGAATTAGTTTACTTTCAAAATCCTAAAAGTTCAAAATTTTCTCTTAACTTTCTTGCATTATTAGCACGGTGTATTATTTTCATTGTAACTAATTGTAATTAGGGGAGTCCCATTTATAAGTTTTAATTTTAAATAAGGGGAATGAGTACGATGCCTAGTGCAACGAAATTGCCATATTTCTGTGAACATTTCACGTCTTTTTCAAACGAAGCGCCACGAGCGTGGTGTCACACAGGTGATGACTTTTGCGGCCTAGGTATCTGATCACACTGTCACCCGACGGTCACGTCACAGTGATGTCACGTTGCACAGCCACAACGACGTTGAAAATGGAGGTTAGTGGTATTCGTGTCGATGAAACGCTGAAAGAATGTGTAAACGTTTTGACAGAAAATTCTAGAGATGAAGTAATTCCTGCTGTAGATGTTTTAATAAAATGCGTGTCTAATATTCTGCAACATCCAAACAATCCAAAGTATCGTCGTTTGAAGGTAGGAAGTCGTGAAGTAACGGAACGGCTGTTGCCTGTCAAAGGCGCTCTGGAATGCCTATTCATCATCGGCTTTGAAGAGGTACGTGATTTTTTTATTTATTTCATTTACAAGAGTGGTACGTATATTTCTTAAAACTTTGACGATATAACTCAGTTCGTTGAAGGGAAGATGGTTTAAGTTTGTATTCTAACAAAAATAATTTTATATTTCGTTTTTCTAGGGCACAGATTATTTTATCTTACCTGAAAACACTCCGTTGGAACCAATGCATCATTTGCATGATTTATTAATTCAACGTCGTTCGGAATTGGCCGTGCAACCACCCTCGGTAGAAGAAAGGGCCGAAGAAAGTAAACCAATTCGGCAAGTTGCTAACGCCACGATGACGGTTCATCAGACCAAGCACTGGGATACTAAGAAATATCCTGAAGATATTCTGGTATGAAATATTACTTATCTGTTTACAAAATTCTGTGGCTGATTGCTGCTTGTCGTACAGACTATCAGTTAGTCTACTTACTTTTAGCTATAATGAAAAAGCTCGAGTTTTGAGCACTGATTTTAGAACGCTAGTTAAATAATTAAAAAAATCTAGGTTCTGTTGTTGCTGTTGATATATATTAATCCTGTTTTCATGATACACTTGTATTTTAGCATATGGAAATCGAATTTCAAAACGTAATTGATTCCTCGATGCATCTTTTCACCTTTTACGAAGATCCAGTGATACAACGAAGGGCTAAGTCTTGCATCCCAATAAACGAGCTGAATCTCAATGCTCAACGTCATTATGAAGGAATCTGCAAAGGCCAAGTCTCCCCAGATATAAAAGCAAAGCCAATGGACCTTCAGGACTGTCTACTTATGGAATTACTGTTCTGGTTTAAAAATTCGTTTTTCAAGTGGTTTGACACCCCTAATTGCCCATCATGTGATATGCCCATGGATAGAAAACCCAGATCGGCTGTTCTTCTTCCTGAAGAAGCTGCTTGGGCAGCTCACAATGTTGAAATTTATGGGTGTAATGCATGCAACAAGGAAACGCGCTTTCCAAGGTACTGTCACCCTCAGAAACTGCTCGACACAAGGTTAGGGCGATGTGGTGAATGGGCAAGCTGTTTTACGTTGTGCGCTAGAGCTTTGGGCTTTGAGGCAAGATACGTGTTTGATTGGACAGATCACGTGTGGAGCGAGGTATATTCTTTGTCTCAGAAAAGATGGCTGCACTGTGATCCATGTGAAAATCGTTGTGATGCTCCATTATTATACGAGGCTGGATGGGGCAAAAAACTAACGTATGTCCTAGCATTTTCAAATGACGACATCCAGGACGTGACATGGCGTTATTCTGTTAATCACGAAGAACTACTTCAAAGAAGGTTATACTGCAGAGAATCGTGGCTTTTGGAAACTATCATCAGTATTCGCCAAAAATTGCAACAGGGTTTGGGACTAGGCAGAAGAAAAGTTTTAACTGATCGCCTTGCTAGTGAACTCGCTGAATTTCTGTGCCCAAGAAGTGCAAAGGATGATGAAGTTCATGGACGAGCCTCTGGATCGCTAACTTGGAGGCGAGAGAGAGGTGAATTAGGGCTTACCAGTGCCAACATTCAAGGAATGACTTTTGAATTATCTACCGAGGAGATTGTCAATAAATTATTTCATCTGAAATATTCCACTGCTACTGATAAGTACATTCGGGTTTCAACTAGCAATACTGAACTCAGTGGATGGCAAGCTGGTGTTTGCGAGGCCTCCCACATGTTTCGTAAAGTTGAGCAAGATTGGAAAATTACCTATCTAGCACGGTCAGAAGGAATGGATACAGGATCGATTTCTTGGAAAATTGATTGTTCGAAGACTAACCTTAAAATTGCCGCAGTTTCTGTGAAATGCTCCTTTACGACCTACGAAAATGGAAGTGTGGTTTGGCAATTATGTGCTGGAGATAAGTGTATGAGAATTCCCGGAGGTAATTTATTATTTGACCAATAATTGGAGTGTCTGACAATTGCAAAATTGTGAGAGACAGGGGAATAATCTAAATTCATTTAAAACTGGCATCTAAAATGCTTTCTAACAATTAACAAATATTAAAAAACCACTAGTTTCATTAGATCAGCCTTAAGATTAGTGTAGGATTGGTTTTAATATGGATTGTGAAATATTCATTCTCACACATGAGATGTTTTGATTTTTATAGTAGCCTATAACGAAATTTAGAGAATTGAAAGGCATTATCTGTTAGATAAGATGATGGCTTCCACAAATGCGTTGATGGTTTTAAACTGTTCAAAATTTATTACAGAAAGCTATTTTTCACTTGGTTTCAATAAGTGTGCATCTGAAAAACGCAATTTTGTTTTGCATGGGGATTAACGTGTTTTTTTTTTAATTTTTGATAGTTATTTTATTAAAGGGACCTTTGGATAGTCTGGACTAGTTGATTGTGAATTTTGTAGAAAATACTGTTACAATTTCATTATAACACCGTTTTATTTCTTTACTTTTTAGGTGATGTCGTTTTTACAACTTCTGAGATGAATGGGGCCAATCAATTGACACTGTCCGTTATTTTATCTGGAGGAACTGGGAATGTTGCTTGGCAGCATGCTCAATTATTCCGTCAGTCCATTAAGGAAAAAAATCTGTTTCCATTTGATATCACTGTACAATTTGAGGGGCATTAGTTGTCTAAATCAGATTGCCTGCATTTTAAATTGCAGCGTTTTAGTAAACTATCTGGTTCATGTACATTAACTAATGTACTAACGAATGACTCAGTATTACAAAAAAATTTTAATGTTCCATGAAATTAGCAACTTTGGAAAATGAGACGTTTGCTTCCAATTCAGTTTGTTTTAGTATTCATATAATGTTTGCTCGACTATTATCTTGCCCTGAAGTTAAACTGCTCAGATCTATTCACTAGTTTTTAAAAGGTTTTGAGTGAAGTACAATTCTGAGCTTTGAGAACTGAGATGTTCTTCCTCAGCTGATTTAAGGTGCCACTAAATATAGTTGCACTGCTTAGATTATGTTCTTAATCTTGCATTTAGACGATGCCGTCAGACTTTTCAATTGACTTTTTTTGTCGTTTTTCGATATAATTTCTGGGAAAATACTGGGAAGTCAAGTTTCTGTCAGAAACATGCTACTCCTTTTTCATCCCGGACTTTGATGCGCATTTCACTATAAGCATGGAGTGTAGTTGAGAAAGTTTCACCATGCCAAAGAAAGTCACGTAGGGCCTACACTCCAACCATGATATTGCAGACCAAGTACCTATAATGGAGATTTTACTCCATTAATAATTTATTCCATAGGTGACTCTGGGAAATTTACTTCCAATGAGTTAATTATAATTGGGCAAATATAGTATTTTATGTAATTTTAGTCGGATGTTACTTGAAAATTGCAAGTAATACAGTATGTGTGTCTAGTCATGCTTCCATGACTTTCTTAAAATAATAAATTATCTGCATTAAAAGGCATGTGTTAATTTGTTTATTGACTTTGATATTTTACAAATCTCTAAACACGTCGCTAGATGGCTTGAAAGCCGTGGAACCATACATGTACATTTTGATAAATGGTGCATGCCTATCAACAACATTGGCATATGTTATTTGGCTAATACGCCAAATAAAATGTTCAATCATGACTAAAATTGATGACTGTTTTTTCAAGGCTGTTTTTTCAAATTTTCGACGTTTTTGAAGATATTTTTACACTACTGCTATTTTGCGAATTTTTGAGTATTTATTGGGAAAATTTTCGATAGTTGTTAAAATTGCTTAGATAGTTTCCCGGCTACGGGTAGATTCGAAGTCGGCCAGTTCTTGTATATACATGTACTGTATATTCTTCACTGCCAGAACGAGTGTAGAGCGCCACACTATAACACTGACGATAATGATTACAATGAACTAGTTCATTGAAGCAGTTCACTTTGGTAGTGACGTAGGAGTGAAAGACGTTCCCTATAATCCGAGTCATTGTACCTATGCGGCGCTGCCGAGGGCGCTGCGCACACATTGTGAGTAAAAGTGGGCGGAGTCGGCATCCTGGTTTTTTCCTTCCCTATGATTTCTACGGAGTCTGCATGAGACATTTTGGAAGGCGTTTCCATGGAAACAAAAATTCCATAATGCTCGTAAGCTATGAACCAATATTTGTTAGTGTGCCACTCTGTGTATCTGCACGAGCCAATGGCGCCATGACGTGATGTTGATGATAACTCCTTTATAGAGGAGAGGGCTCTTATTGAGCCAATAAGTACATTTGTGCTGGCTTCTTGATGAGGACGTATAAGCACAGTATGCTATATACTGTGCTATAAGATTCCGTAAAATTCTAAAAACCAGCGCTTGATGAGTCCTCTGGCGAGAACTTTAGCGCTTGTTTTTAAACTATGTTCTTGTTGCATGACAAGTTTTGATTATAATTTTAATTTTCCATGTTAAATTATCGAAAACATGGTAACTTCACTGCGTTTCATTAATCGTATCACTCTGTGGCAAGTCTATTTTCGCACGGGTTATAATGTATTTCCTAGCAAACGTTTTAGCAGAAACTTCAAACTGCAGAATGTCTTGCGCCTACAATCAGATGGTAGAACGTCTGAAATCAGTAGTCAGTCGGGTAATGTTAGAAAAAACCCTTTAGGAATTCAAATGTTGAGTTCAACTTTGCATAAACAGATCTTTAAAGACGTTTCCTCCCAATCGGCAAACGAAGAAAGCCGAGGAGAAAAATCAACTAAGTGCATTGAACATTTAAAAGCTCATGGATTGTGGGGAAAGGAAACGTCTATTCTACCTGACGTAAATATCAAACTTCCGAAATTATGTGGAAAAAATATTGATGAGCATTTTCGAACTATAGCATTGCAACAATCGCAAAAATATCGCGAGTATTCATTGACATTGGCTGAGGGCACATTGCCTGCTTTCCCAAAAAAATGGATCTATGATGTGAGTATAAATGATCGGCTTGATGAACGTATTGATAACATTAACAGTATTATTAAAACGAAATTTTTATGTTTAAGACTGGTTGGACAAAATATAACGTGGATGGAACTTCTGTGAGCGTAGATTATCCCGATGATTGTGCATTGGTATTTGATATTGAAATTCTGGTACAGGAAGGTCATTACCCCACAATAGCTACAGCTGCATCCACCACACACTGGTTAGA
The DNA here is from genome assembly GCA_034697705.1 of Ommatoiulus sabulosus. Classification (NCBI taxonomy): domain Eukaryota; kingdom Metazoa; phylum Arthropoda; class Diplopoda; order Julida; family Julidae; genus Ommatoiulus; species Ommatoiulus sabulosus. The sequence goes on along the minus strand of JAQGAO010000155.1, from coordinate 25,258 downwards.
TGTTTGCATGATGCTAAGTAATTTTGAAATTAATTATGACTATTACATGTAAAATGTAAGGAAAAAACTCCTATATTTTAACTATCTGTCTATAAATTTGAGTGCTATTTTTGGAAAGGAAGCATAGTTAATTTTTCAATTTCAGGAACATTCTCTGTCAGGTTGCATGCATGTTGCACATCTGTTGAACGTTTATCAATTTCGTTTATAAAATTAAATTCGCTGTTGTGCCTTCAAAGTACACGTCGAACCCAATAGTAAATAGTAAAATAAACAAATAGCAAATGTATTGGTTTGTGAGTGGGAAAATTTTGATATTTCTAAAGGATATTTGATATTTATTTTTTGAAAAGGTACTCGTGGTGCAGTGAACGGCTAATAGGAGATCCTTTAAAGTTGACAGAAAAGTTGTGCCCGGATCATTTAATTCCTTTGGAGACAAAAACTGGCGAAGTAAACACATCAATAGGTTCTTTGGAAGAAAAACTTATTGTAGGACATAACGTCAGCTTTGATAGAGCATTTATTAAAGAGCAGTATTTTGTCAATGTGAGTAATTTTTTGGAGGGATTTTTTCATTCATTTTTTGATAAAACATTGATAATTATACCATAAATATTTAGAGAACTAAAACAAGATTCCTGGATACAATGTCATTACACATAGCGAATGCAGGGCTTACAGGGCTTCAACGTGCTTTACTAATGGCACATCAGACAGGTAATATAGTCTGATATAAATACTGAATTTTTAGAATATTTCGTTGTATATATGCAGGGATTTTTTTGATTCCAAGGCAGCACAAGAAAAGATGTTGAAGAGGCAAAGGCAAAAATAAAAGGCCCTCCTGTAAATGACTGGATGAAAGTTAGCAGCTTAAATAATTTAGCTGATGTCTATAACCTGTATTGCAATGGACCTGCCTTGCAGAAGGAAAAAAGAGACATTTTTGTAAAAGGAACGATTACTGATGTTCGAGAGAACTTCCAAGATTTAATGTCATATTGTGCAAAAGATGTCCAAGCAACTCATAGCATTTTTTCTGTTGTTTTACCAACGTATTTTGAAAGGTTATTGTCCTTTAATTTAAATAATTATAATCATGCCAGTAAGGATTTTTCATAATATATATATAATTTATTGTTAATTTAGATTTCCTCATCCAGTTACATTTGCTGGCCTATTAGAAATGGGCTGTGCATATTTGCCAATAAATCAAAATTGGGAAAAATATATAAACAATGCACAATCAGCATTTGAAAATGTGGAAAAAGAGTTAAAGTTGATGCTGATGAAACTAGCCAATGAAGCCTGTGCTCTACTGAAAGAATCTAGGTTAGTAACTTGTTTAATATACAGTGGTAAATATTTCATAATACACATATGTATGAAGGATTTAATTTGCACTTGATATTATTTAAAAATCCTGTGATACTGTCATAATGACGAAATCTATATAAGACGAATTTGACAAATTTATCTACTAATTTTTATAGCTACAAAAACGATCCTTGGCTATGGAATTTGGATTGGTCAGTCAAGTCATCTAAGACTCCACTGAAGAAATCAAAATCTTCTGAGGTGCGAAATTTTGTTCAAAGCTAAAATGGCAATGGTTGAAGATGTTTTTTAAATGGTATATTAGATACTTATTGTAAAATACATTTGATAGATGAGTAGTGCCTAAAAAATCAGTTATCAGATATATTATTATTTTTAAGAATGCTGGAATGCACGAATGGTGCATGGCACCATTTTTGGTTAAGACTTCTTCATGGTATGCTTTGAACATATCACTTTTCTATGTGAATTTTCAACATCCAGGAAAAAATGGTGAAGCAGCCAGATTTATCAGGTTATCCAGCATGGTACCGAAAGTTGTGTCCAAAACTCAAGGTTAATGACGATGATTGGAAAGTAGGACCATCTTTAATAAGCCATCAAACACAGGCATGTTGCATTTTTTACATTCACCGCATATGATAAGTCAGGAGAGAACTTATCCCATTTTATTATATTCCAAATGTTGTCCTCCATTTCAATGTATAAATTGTATAAATATTGTTTGTACTTTACAACGACACTTGAAAATGTATCGTCAGATTACTCCTAAGTTGATGAGACTCACGTGGGATGGCTATCCTCTGCATCATAGCAGAAAAAACGGTTGGGGATACCTTGTGCCTGGGCGACCTTTTTCTGGTGAAGAGCAAAGTTTTCCTGTAAAGTAAGTCAACTTGGTGCAATTTTAGCTATGTGGATTATCCGTTCCTTTTAAATCATGTATGACACTGTCTAAAATTGTAGGAAACTTTTTGAAATGTGTTCACTTCCATGCAACCCTGATGCAGGTGGTAATGATAAGTTGCAAACAGAGACCAACCTTGATCGTCTTTGGGAGAAAATCATTGCAGGCGATGTTGATCCACCTGAGGCATCAGCAATGTGGGATATGGTGAGGAAGCCAAGGGAATCAAAAACGAAATTGAAGGTACTCTTTAAATTTGTTATTATTTTATTGACTTCCTTCACAATTGAGATTTTTTTCTGATATTTGATGGGCCAAATGATTAAAAACAGACTAAATATTATCTGTGTAACGTTGCTTGAAAAGTATTTATTCGATATAAAATCTTTTGAAAAAATGTTCTTTTTGACATTTTTAAATTTTTTCAAAAGAAGGAATGTGAAGGGCCCACACATCATCATGGCAATGGACCTTATTTGGACGAAAATGTACCTGGGTGTTGGTTTTTCAGGTTGCCTCACAAAGTAATTCGTTTGTCTAATTTTTTTAATTTAATGGCAAAATTAATTATTTTACGAAGTTAATCATTCATTTTTCTCAATCGTAAATCAATTTTATAGGATGGTCCGCAATGCCGCGTGGGCAATCCTTTAGCTAAAGATTTCTTGAGCAAAATTGAGGATGGAACTTTAAAATCTAATGCAGGTGAACATGCCGATTGGGCCCTTAAAATGAGCAAAATGCTATCGTACTGGAAAAATGCTCATAAACGAATAACGTGAGTTAGCATTTGTCATTTAATATTGTGCTGATAATATTTTTAAATTGTATTTCAACGTTTATATTAGCTCTCAAATGGCAGTATGGTTAAAGCCTGAAGAGCTTCCAAAAACTGTATTTCATGAAAAAATTGATGAAAACGTTCAATATGGTGCAATCCTTCCCAGGATTGTTACTGCTGGAACAGTGACACGGAGAGCTGTAGAGCCAACTTGGTTGACAGCAAGCAATGCTTATGTAAGTTTTTATTTTAGCTGCATGCTTCTTTTTTTTTTTGCTTAGAACTTTTTAACTGTTTTACTACTGTATAACAGATAAATAGTCCCCATGGTCTTGATATTTATTCTGTGAATAATAACCAGACAATTAGATATGCACTTCATTTCATTCAATGAAAATAATTAAGTCTGTATTTAATTTTAATTTGGCATGATGTGCTTGACCGAGTTTACATGTATAAGCTTGATTGGTGAAAAAAAATAGGATTCTGTGTTGTCGATTTATTTTTGTTTGTTATGCATTTAGGGAATTATTGAAGATATCGAGATAGGGAAGTTATGAGTTTTCGGCTAAAATGAAATCAAATTATATAAGTTTTCATTTTGATAGTTTTATTGAAATATTCTCAAGAAATAATTGTTTCACGATATCTTTTCAGGTGGATAGGATTGGAAGTGAATTAAAGGCCATGATTCAAGCATTTCCAGGTTATCATTTTGTTGGTGCCGATGTGGACTCTCAAGAACTTTGGATTGCTGCAATTTTAGGAGATGCCCATTTTGCTGGAATGCATGGTTGGAAATCATTTTAGAAATGTTTGTTTCTAAAATATTTTTTTGTGTTTAGCATTTTTAAAAAAAAATGCATTTGTAGGTTGCACAGCATTTGGTTGGATGACTTTACAAGGCAAGAAAAGTAATGCTACAGACATGCACAGTAAGACAGCCTTGACTGTTGGCATTACACGAGATCAGGCAAAGGTAATGAATTATGGTCGGATTTATGGTGCTGGACAGCCATTTGCTAGTCGTCTTTTAATGCAATTTAATCATCGACTTACGCTCGAAAAAGCAAAGTCAGGAGCTCAGGCCATGTATGCATCCACCAAAGGAGTAAGAGGGTAAGATTCACAGTTTTAATTTGATATTTGAATATTGAATATTTTATAGTTTTTACTGTAATTGCAAAAAAAAAATGCATCTTATGTTTCACAAACTGCAATTCTGTGTTCTAGATATGAGTTGAATAAACGAGGGATAAAACTACTTAGAGAATTCAGAGAACAAGTGAATCCAAAGAAAAGCAGGCATAATAATTGTGCTCCTGATTTACATGAAAATGCTGTTTCACGTAAAGATCTATTTCAACTTTTAAGATATTCAGGAAGGTATTAAACTTTATCGAAGTTTTTATTATTTAATTTAAATTGTATTAAATGGATTTTCACCCTTGATCAATTCACAGTGACTATGAGTTTCAAGATGTAGTTTCCAAAACAATTTGGATAGGGGGTACAGAATCTGCAATGTTCAACAAGCTCGAAGAAATAGCCTTATCTCCTGAACCAAAAACACCTGTGCTTGAATGTAAAATAAGCAGAGCTTTAGAAGCTGCATATGTAATGGATAATGTAAGTAATGTTTTCATTTTTTAATGAAAAAGATTTTTTTATCTTGTAATTTTTTACCTTAATATAAGAACAATATTGCATTATTTAAACACAAATGTTCTTAAAAACAAGCAATCTATTTAATTAAAAGTTAAACAGCTAAATGTATTGCTTGAATAAATATTATTAATAAGGAAACACTGGTCTATGTTGCATTGATGCTTGGTAATGTGATATAGCATGATCTATAAACATTAGAATCATTCCAACTGAAAGTAGGAGTTTGCTTGAAAATTCCAAGTTCACATTTTTATAACATGTTTTATAAAAAACAAAGACAAAGATTCTTAATATTGATGAATTTTAACCTCTAGTATTTTTACACATATCACTCATTATGTTTCAAAATTCATGTATGGATGAAGATAGTTATTGATTTTTTATCTCTCTTTCACAAGGAAACATGAGCAGTTCATAAGGAAATAATAATCCATTCATATTTTTCAGTTTATGACAAGTAGAATTAATTGGGTGGTCCAAAGCTCAGCAGTGGATTATCTTCATCTGATGCTTGTTTCGATGAGATGGCTGTTTGACACCTATGATATTGATGGTCGTTTCTGCATCAGTATTCACGACGAAGTCCGCTACCTTGTTAAAAGTGAAGACAGATATAGAGCAGCATTGGCACTACAAATTACAAATTTGCTCACTAGATCAATGTTTGCTTATAAGCTGGGAATGAATGATCTGCCCCAGGCAAGTATCATACATTTTTTAAAATCTGTGCATTAATTTTCACGGAATGAAAAATTTAATGATCGATCATGTTTTCTTTCTCCCCAAATGCAGTCTGTGGCATTCTTTTCTACTGTTGATATTGACACAGTTCTGAGAAAGGAAGGTCATCTTGACTGCAAAACGCCTTCAAATATCCATGGATTGGAAACTGGATATGGCATTCCACAAGGTTTGTTCTTTGTTGCTATCAATATTTAAAAAAAATTTAATTCAAATATAATTCAATTATCATACAAAATTAGTATCTACTGCCTATAGTAATAAGTCTGAATAATTTAATGCAAGGATGGTTTTGGTTTGCTTGCTAAAATAGTGTCTTTATGTTCTAGGAGAAGCTGTGGATATATATTCCATATTACAGAAAACAAATTATCAGTTATCAAAAGTTGAAGGTTTATAAATTAAAGCATTAAAACGTAGATGATTACTGTAACTGATTTTGAAAACATGGTACTTAAAAGTAAAAATACGTAAACTAATGTATATACGTGTATTAAAAATTTACAATTTTTTATGTCGTGTGGTGTTATCTAATTATATTATACTGCATACAGTAAGTTTATGTACAAAAAGATTAAAAAAAATTATCAAAGATGCAGGAATGGTAATCGTGACCATATAAATTAAGTCATTCTTTATTATTTAGTTTTTTAATCCAAGTGTTGATATTATTATTTATATAGAAATTATTTTATATTAAATTCACATTTCGAATAGCCCCTGATTGGAACGAACGGAGTATAGCACCGTTAAGTAATATGAGTAGGTTCACTCGCCGCTTTTTTGAATGGAAAGAACACTGCAGCGAGACCTGTTAGTTTGCAAATATCAGTACGATGAAGCCGCGCCCACCTACGGCTCGTTACAAGCGCAGGGCGTGGCTCAGGGTGAGTTGATATCCGCAAACCAATAGGTCGGCGCTGCAGTGTTTTTCCCACGGGAACATCATAGGTGCCGACACGCAGTGAACCTACTTATATTACGTATTCTGTGCAGTACAGTCACAGTAGCTGTGAGACAAAAAGCTGTCAGGAAATGTGGCGGTTTTTTGAATCTTTTTTATGATATGTTACAGTATATGCTGTAAGACCAGCCAATTAGTTTCTTGATTGCATTATTCCCGTAAATACGTAATCTCGTCAGAGTTCTGAAATCATGTATGAAGCAGGGACAAAGGATTGGCAGTTCAATGGCAAGTGCTATGGAGTCACATGCATGCATTTACAGAATGTTTTAATACACGTTCAGTGCACTTTCTACTTTATGCCCTGGAATATTTTGACTTTTAGACGCTGTAGTTAGTCATGCGATCAGTAGTTATCAAGTTGAATTAGAGAGTATACTTTTAGAAGCAGATGTTACGAAACATTACCCTGTAGTTATAAGGCAAGTTTCATGAGATGTTATTTATATGTTGACTATATTTACAGTAGTAACGAGGTCGTGAATAAATACTCGATCCTACATGTATTTAGGTTAACTTACCGTATATTCATTAGCAAGTATACATGCATGGTGATTTAATCTTGAGCGAGATGTATCGATACAGTGATCTCAATGTTAATGAATTTGCACAATTCTAGTGCACTTCTTTTATTTGAAGCCTGTATGGAAGTCACTCAGGATATGCTGTATTCGCCTCTACGGCTGCTTCCCCGTTTGGATGTGGCCCTAGTACGAGCATGTTCCATTATCTACGAAGATCACGTAAAGAAAAGTGAAATGGTAGTCTGATATTGGAATCTTTTCTTTGAGACTTTGAGGAGACAAAGATAATTTTGCTGAAAATGTAAACAACAACTCTATTTTTTTTTTTAGAAACTGAAACCGCACGTACATGCTCGTATTAAAGGCCTACCCGTTTGTCCTGAATTGACAAGGGATATTCTACCTCGGTCTAATGATGTTGGAGTGTTTCTTTCATTTTCTGGTTTGTTACAAAGATTTTAGGGCTCATAATTTATTATCAGTTTGCTTACTACATTAGGGCTGCTTATCGAGTCTGCTAATAGTAATAGACTTGATCACGTTAAATATGATAAAGAATTTGATTCTGCCTCATATATGCTAACATGCACCACTGTTTCAAATTACAACAATCTCGGAATCAACACCACTGAGCAGTGGTACTTGCATTGCCATAGATACATGTAGCTGCAATGTAGTTCGTTTAATAGAAAAGTGTTCAGATTGTTAATTTTTTTATCTTGTTATCATTTAAGGTACAGTTATTCGAACAACACTGACTAAAGTTTTAGTTCCTGAGAAGGACTATTTTTGTAATAAATGCAAATATAGCTTCAAAGCAAAGGTCATTATCAGATTTTCATGCATTCAGCAAATCAGAATAGCTCACTGTAATTATGTGTGATCAAATTTGTAATTACTGTTATTATTATTATTTTTATAATTTAAAAATCAAGGCAGATTTGGAGCAATATTATTCCGTTGATAAGCCATTGATATGTCCTAATCCAGAAGGATGTGGTTCCAAAAAGTTTACTTCATCTGATAAACATGGTAAGATATATTGCGCTTAGTGAATATAGAATTTAGTAGTCCTTTTTATTTTAAATTTGCACTGAACAGACCCCTTACAATGGAGGGACTATCAAGAAATTAAAGTCCAGGAGAGGGTGCAATCATTATCTTTGAGGGCAATACCTAGGACAATGTGGATTGTTTTGGAGGACGACTTGGTGGACACTAGCCAACCAGGTGACGATATAACTGTGAAGCAAGTTTATTAAGTTGTTCCTAATGTTTGATATTTTCATAACCGAAACTTTCGATGTACAAATCTTATATTAAAAAAACATCATCTTGTTCTAGTGGTACTGTTGTACGGAGATGGCGACCATGTATTTCCAACACAAAGACAAGCATTGAATTAATCATTAAAGCAAATTACATTCAAGTAAATAATGATCAGCGATCACAAACTGTGATCACGAATGAATTGGTAGGTTATTTTTTTTCAAACCTCTTTTTACAAATATTTCTGGACTAATTTTTTATTTTCTGATGCACCCTTTTAAGAAACAGGAATTTTCTGATTTCTGGGAAAGACACAGACATAAACCACTGGTTGGAAGAGATGAAATTCTCCAAAGTTTTTGTCCTCAAATCTATGGATTGTACCAGGTGAAATTGGCAGTTGCATTAGTACTGGCTGGTGGAGTTGCAAAAGTTGATGAAGCTGGCACAAAAATAAGAGGAGAATCTCATTTGCTACTTATTGGTGATCCTGGTAATTCAAGAAATACATTTCTAAATTCTATCAAAATTATTGTCATTCCCCTAATTAAAAATTCATTGTTTTTAAGGTACTGGAAAATCACAGTTTTTGAAATATGCTGCTAAGATTTTTCCACGATCAGTTTTGACAAATGGAATTGGTACTACGTCTGCTGGCCTGACAGTAACAGCAGTAAAGGCAAATAAAATTCTGACTTCTCAATTAATTCTGTTCATTTTCTTATAATATGTTAAAAAAAAAGCCACACGTTATGAAATTTACACCCTAAAATGAATGATACCCTAAAATCATATTTCAATCACATTTTTAGGATATAAAATCAACGAATAATATTTAATGAAATTATTTAAAATTTATTTTATTATGATGTGAAAACTACAATTTTTGCTACTGTAGCATTTAGTAGTGTAAAATACTCAGGCTGTTATACAAACTTCTTTTTATAGGATGGAGGTGAATGGCATCTAGAAGCAGGAGCTTTAGTTCTCGCGGATGGCGGAATTTGTTGCATTGATGAATTTAATAGTATCAAGGAACATGATCGAGGCAGTATATTGGAAGCTATGGAGCAGCAGACAATAAGTGTTGCAAAGGTCAGACAGTGACTTGGTCATTTCTTGGCAACAATTTTATTATTTGTATAAGGTCATTAAACTCTACAATCCATAATTTTATATTGAACCATGTTAACATGCCATTTTTTTGGCACGTTTAACTGGTTAGTGCAGGTATTGCCAACCTGACATGCATGTTTATAAAATACAATGGCAGCTTAGTTTAAGTGTTATATTTCAAAGTTGGAATACATATCCGAAATTATTTGCCCCAAATACTTATCAATGGAACAGAAGTACTTTATTAACCTTACCATTACCAGGCAGGACTTGTATGCAAGATGAATTCACGTTGTACCATTTTAGCTGCTACAAACCCAAAAGGCAGTTATGACCCAAATTCTGTAAGTACTATTTAAACAATTGTAAATTATTCCTAAAGTTTACCTCATTAAATAGCTTCTCATGGCATATGGACTATCTTTCACTTACAGTCAATCTGTGTTAATGTTGCTTTGGCTAGTCCACTTCTGAGCCGGTTTGACTTAATTCTGGTTTTGTTGGATACTAAAAATGATGCCTGGGACAAATTGATATCTTCATATGTATTAAATGGATGTGATCTACAAGGTATTCATTATATTTTTCCTTAAAAGACGGCTCATTGATTTGAAAATTTACAAATGACTTAGATTTTCAGAATTGTAGTGATTTCAAAATCGATGCCAGTCTTTTTCACAGCAGCAATAGTCATGCATTTACTTCAATTTAATTTCTATCATCAACAGTGAATCGTTTGATATTTAATTAATATTATTTAAGGTCATTTCTTGCCTGCATGTATGCATTAAAAAAAAATCACCAAAATTTTATTAAAATGTTACTATGAAAAGTAATTGGAATTTTTGCGATATTCTTTTCTGTATAGTCCTATAAAGATCTTAAATATTTTAGGTAGCTCTTGTATTTATTTTGCCCAAACACCTTATATCTAATCTGTTTTATAATAACTCAATAGATATGCAGTTCCAGCATTCCTTAAGGTGGAGCATGGATAAAATGCAGTGCTACTTTTGCCTCATTAAATCGTTTAAACCAAAAATGACCCTTGATGCGCATAACATTTTACAACGCTATTATTTACACCATCGGCAAGCTGATGCCAGAAATGCTGCTCGTACAACTGTTCGTATGCTGGAAAGCATGATTCGCTTGTCAGAAGGTAAGAATCAGATGAGTTACTTAATGATCAAAGTTTAGAATGGTAATGTTTTTATACATGTCTGTTGTATGTACTTTTACAGCACATGCAAAATTAATGTTCAGGTCTGAAGTATTAGTCGTAGATGCAGTCAATACTATTGTTATTATGGAATCTTCAATGCAGGTACAGTTAATTATTCAAAAATGCCATTATTATCTACTCATTTCTCCTAACCAATGAATCTGAACATTTAATCCTGAACTTGAAAGTAAACCTGATAGATCATATAATTTGATAATTATCAAAATTCTAACTTTAGGCAGCCTCGTTCATAATTGATGGGGACGTTTTACACACCACATTTCCTGATGATCCAGAACATGCATATCAGCTGCAAGGTATAATTTGCCCTTTTCACGCCAGATTTTGTTTTATAGCTTTATGCTGTAAAGTTGTTTGAACATATGCCATTATTTGAAGAGATGTCCATTTTTCTTTTTTTATAGCTGAGATTGTTTTAAAAAAATTGAACTTGGAATATATTTTGGAGAAAGAATTGACACGAATTAAGCAAACCCAAATTAATAATCAGAATCCAGGGATGCGTGACAATCGTACAGAGACCATTGACGTACGGAATGATGAGGATCATCCCACCATGGGAGAACCATATTCCAATGATGATCATTTGTCCATCCTACCAAATACACATGATTCTGGTGGTATCTCACGTGAAGAAAGACCATTTATTGAAGAAACTATAGCATCTGATGTAGGACGTTTCGGATCACCGACACAAAATGACCGAATTGAACAGACCCAAATAATGTTGACTTCTGGTGCGAATGATGGAAAACGACAATCTTCACATTTAGGAATAACCATCAATGGAGAAAATAAGCGAAGGCATGTTGAAACTCTGACTAATTATGAAAGCATAGTTCAGGAAATTCATCCTTTACCTAAGAATGTGCAACAACATCCTTCTGATAAACAAGAGACTGGTCTTGATAATGCTTTGGAAAGATTACAGCGGTTTCGGTATCAAAAAATGCACTCAACTCCGCTCAGAGTTTCAGAAAATTCAAGGCAACGCAACACGATGGCTTCAACCAAAAATACAATGCAAAATTCGTCCTTGAATGTAGATGACTTCAGTTGCTTGAATGAAAGTGATTTGAATCTCGAGTGGCTAGACACTTCGAATAACTGATTTCTACATGTATTTCCTGCCTTTTTCAACTACCTTTTGACACGTGCCACATACATGTACTGTGCATGGTCTGCAACATTCATCGATGGTACAGACTGCTTATATGGAACTATTCTACAAATGATCAATGGAATTTCATTGGCATATCCCATGCATGTAGATAGAAAACAATGCAAAATTCGGATTATCAATCTTAGAAAAACCATCGGTCTCCGCCAAGAAGAATTTGATGCAATTAGTTTTGAACGGGAAACATATTGTGATAATCGGATTTTTCTAGTATCAGTAATTTCGAAGCGCGAAAAATGCAATAGACCGTTTATTCAAATAATGAAAAAGTATTAAATTGTGCATAAACTGTTTGTGTTGAATGCGGTTGTGAGCGTTGCTCCTGGATTCCCGGTGTTTATGGCCGTCCCTCGCCGAGTGCTCCGGGTCACCGTGCTCCGGGTGTCCGGGTCGATATCGTGCGCGCACTCTTGTCTTTCCCGTATTTCGTCATCACGTGGCCGCCGCCCATTTCCTGTTCGCTTAAAAATTGTTTGCGTGTTCCATTTCTGAAGAAACTCCATGTCGGAGAAGTTGCATTTCATGCGTGTTTCCCGTTTGTAATTTTCATACAAAGAATTGATTCAACTATGGCCCAAGAACCGATGGAAGAAATGGGGTAAGCCAGAGCTCGTATTTACCATGTTATTTTAAATTCTTTTTTCAAGTTTCTTGTTGTACTCCCGAGTGTAGTGGGCTATGCTGGCAAGGCAAGGTTCGTTCTAATTTTGTTAGCCCTAAAATAATTAGTGTGGTGTGGCGCTTCGTACGATGTTATCAGGAAGTTTTAGCTGCGTCACATTAACTTTCTTGGCTTTAGAGAATAGGAATAAATTCTAAAGTTCCTTGTTTGCCCATCATAGCCCTAGATCTGGGTGGATTTTAGGTTGGAACCAGGACTTGGGTATGACTTCGGTATGACCTGTTACAGTTTGCTACAGTTTTAGCGCTTTGTAGGGTTATGGTACCACGCGATGACCGTACATAGCTAGAAATGGTACGTTAATTAACGCCATAACGTGTTGCTCAAAGTAGTTTTAATTTCAGTTTTAAATTGCGGTAAAGTTTTTTTTTTTTGTCTGCAAACTTGGGACAATTTCTTACCACCCAGTCGGTGGCCACGTGCTTAAAAATCCGTTTGATTTACATGATACTTTGGTATTTGCTCTATAGATAGCCAACATTTTTAGAGGTTGTGTTAATGAACTTTGCTATAGCACTTGCACCAGAAAGTGGGTTCCACGGTGCGTTACTTTGGTCATGCATTCCTTGGTTTGCTAATTTGCTTGACCGCTGCCAAGTGTGTATCCCATGGTGTAACCCACATTGTTATCAGGCCCAGTCTACTGCTTTTAACAAGGGGACACACTGCTTCTTTTTAGTTTGGCCTGAATCCGCATTGAACCTTAAATATTATGAAACTAATCTCGGCAACTTGTATATTTATTGATAAGACATCCGCAAGCAACGCCTTAAGTTAACTTATCAAAGGGAACTATTGACTGTACAATTTAAATGAATTAATTTTCAGAGAATAGGACATGCATATTGGGAACTTCATTATATAGTACTGTAATTTTTTTTTTTTTTTAATAATTGAGCAAAGTTGTTTTGAGTGGTAAAACTAGCTTCGAATTTGATAGACATGGATTCTGAAGCAAAAAGTGGTCATGTAAAATAACAACCATGTTGGTAATGCGCAGCAGTGCAAGAATAAGTTAAAGGTTGATCTCCTTTTAATTTAGTGGCGGCTCTCATTGGGAGCATCCGGCTTAAAGGTTAACACCAATCTAATTCTTGCAGTTATTTCAACAACTTATGCTGGTCCCAAGCCTGTGCAGATCGGGCGGTTTAGGGAAAGTAACGGTAAAAGAAGTTAGTTATTGCTTGTTACCAACTGAAGATAATGAGTAAAGCAATATAACCATATCTGATTTTTTAAAATTCTTAATTTTACTGAATTTAAATTTAAACCTTTGCTATCACTCATTACTGATCCTATTCTTATCTACTTATCAGTAGACTTTTGCACTGTAAATACAAGTTCTTACAAATATAGGCCTACATATTCCTTAATTTTTAAAGAATTAGGAAATTGCAAAAATGTTGAGCATAAGCAATAAGCAAGAACCCCTCATAAACTTGCATGCAACTTGTTAATTATAAAGGATTTCAACTTGTAGGGCATAAGGTTAAAGTTTTGGAAATGAGAATGTTAATGTGCGGAGTTTTACTTTTTTAAGCTGGTAGTTCTATGTTTTTTCAAGTTGCTCGACCTAGATAAGGTAGTAATTAGATAATTTTAAAAATTCAATTAATTGCGTTGTTAGATTTGAACAATGCCTGCTCATTGTTTATTATATAAAGAATTAGTGCATATAAAATCTTGGGAAGAATGCACTGTTACAACTGGCATCTGTGGGGCAATCATTCAAAGTCACCTGTTGCACATAAAGGATACTGGCTCTCATTATTTCTATATGGAGTGGAGGTACATCCTATTGCATGGATGTTTATTGTTTGTTTATTGTTAGTCAATGACGTAGAAAGATTTGTTAAGTCATCTTTATGTCAACATTATCCATAGTTTGGTCAATTGCAATCATTCTTCTCTTGTACATTTATTCTTTTGATCATACAACGAAAATTCAAGTGCAGGCGCATCAATTTGTCTTTAACATGATGATAGAAGTCTACTTAGATTATGATGGATTTTCGCACGTTATGCTTAGTTATTATAGTTGTCCCTAAAATATGTTACTGTTCTTCAGTAAATTAGTGCAAATGTGCTTAATATTTCATTAGATAAGGGTATCGGAACTTATTCCAATTCCATGTTGATACCGACTCTTCGAGGTCATTTATTATCAGGAGGCTAATGGTTATTTCTAAGTGCCAGCTCTATTTCAACCTGATTTGTGCTCTGCGGAGTTGTAATTTTTATCTGTGTAGAACTTCTTCCTTGTTCGCTTTACGCATAGGGAAATGGCATCTGCAGAAATGACTTAACTTGGTTTTGTATTAGCCTAGAGCTGGTGATGGCCTTGATGTTAGCTATAGCTGTGTATTTAATAATTTATCTCGTTAAGAGCAGGCATCAAACTAGCCCTCCAAGGTCTTTGCAATGTGCCATAAATTGCTTCTTTGTTGTTAATTGAAAGATGAGTCTTGCATGCTCCTTGAAAGTTTCTTCCGTATGGGTGAAATGGTTTCTCTTGATAAGATGCAAAATCCAAAATCTTGCAAACATTAATAATATAGTTTCATATCATCTTTCATTTTTATGTTACAGGAAAATGTTTGTGGGTGGCCTTAGTTGGGAGTCATCACAAGGTACATTATCACAAATTTATTTCAGTGTGTGTATTGTACACTTTTTCTAACCATGTTACTAATAATATTGTTGCTTGTTTTCTCAGAGGCTTTGTGTCGTTATTTCACTCGATTTGGTGAAGTTGTTGATTGTGTGGTGATGAAAAATGGAGAAACTGGGCGTTCGAGAGGATTTGGATTTGTTACTTTTAAAGATCCAGCATGTGTGCAGATAGTGTTGTCAAGTGGACCACATAACTTAGATGGGCGAACAGTAAGACTTCTGTTTAGCTGTTATCATCCAGCTACATTTTTTACAGCTGTTTAATTTTTTAAATTCTAGTGTTTTAGTTTGTCCTTGTATATAAAGAATTAATGTACGGTTTTTTTAAAACTTGTAGATAGATCCAAAAGCGTGTAATCCTCGTAGTATGCAAAGGGTAAAGCTAGCATTGTTTTGTTCTGCATTTCTAAGTATCTACTACCTCAAAAAAACGTTAACACTTATTTTTTTAAATTTGTAGACAAAAAAAGGAGAACACCCTAAAGTATTCCTTGGTGGTTTACCTTCAAACATAACAGAAACTGATCTCAGGAGTTATTTTAGCAAATTTGGAAGGGTACATTCATATCTATCATATAATGTAATATTTTCTTTACTTGTGAGCTTCACTTATTAATGATCATGTTCATATTTATTGCATTCAGGTTATAGAGGTTGTAATTATGTATGATCAAGAAAAGAAGCGATCCAGGGGTGAGTGTGCCCATTAAATGGTTTATATAGAATATGAAAAACTTTAGTAATTAAGTTTTTTTGTTCTAATGTACTTTGGTGGCACTCAGCTCTGTGTTATGAAAAGATGACTTACAGTTGATATCAGTGTCAATGCATTAAGGACATACAAGTTAAATTGCCACTAGTTTTCCATTTTAACTCAAGACGTTTATTAATAAAAATAAAGTAGATCCTTGTTGATCTTCTCCAAATTTGAGAAAAAATTGTGCGTAATTTTTTTCTGGTTCTTGACAAGTGTCCTTTTTGCTTTGATTGATTATTCAATTACATTACAAATGCTTCCGTATATTTTGTAATTATTGTTGTAGGTTTTCTACTCTTTACGTAGGTCCCACATCATTAATTTTAAGATAAGCATCTAACCAACCCACTGTTTTTCTAGTTGACAATTCTTGAAATGGATATTATATTGTATGATTTAAGCATTTTACTTTTAATTGAATGTTGGAAATCTTAAGGTAGCGCTATTATTTGCACAACATTAAGAGCTTTAAAACTTTGACAACTTTGAGAAATAGTGGCTTGTGCTGATGCTGTTCTAAATAAGCTAAGTTGGTATGGTTGCTTTGATGATTAGGCTTTGGATTTTTGTCATTCGACTTGGAGGACAGCGTTGATCAAGTTTGTGCCGAAAAATATCTCACCATCAATGGGAAGCAGGTGTAGTGGAACTGTCCACCTCTCTATTATTAACCCGCTAAAGGTGGCTGCAAAAATTAATGTCGCTATTAGCAAAAAAAAAGTAGCAATTAGATGCAAAGAACTTGTTCCATACTTGTGGCAAGGTCATAAATATAATTATAACATGGCATAAAATTCCATTTGTATATGCTTTCCAATTAATCAGCTATCCTTTGGTGCAACTACTCTAGCCTAAGCCAAAGTGTAAAGACCTGGTTTTTAGGCTTAGGTAGAAGGGTTAATCTTGCATATGTTGATATGCAGTCGCATCCTCTTGCAGTATTTCATGGCAGCTGTATTTATCATCACCTTGCAAGTGAAACAGAACCTTGTACCAACGTCACAAGAATCGATAAAATAAATGTTGGTCGTATTACATCTTAGATGGACACAAGTGCCTTGCATTTGCACAGTTTTTAATATTAAATGACATTAATTTAAATATCATTCTAGATAATCTTCATATTGTAGTTATTAGATTGCACTTGGTAATTTTAATGCTAATTTACCTTTATAAATGCTCAAAGAAAACGTTAGTAGTTAGTTTACTATATATAAAACCTCAAAAAGTAAGAATTGGGAAAATCCGTTCATCACACTATCATTATTTTTAGGCTGTAGTTGTTGAACATAAAAAATAAATATGCTTCTTTTGTTAGAACCTATAATGTAGATGTTGTATTATACAGGATGGAAATGAGGGTTCCTGTAAGAAAGTTAATTTGTTTTAAGATAAATCAATTTCTAAAATAAAAGGCTGAGAATTTCTGTTTCGGGCATTTGTTACGAAGTTGGTACAAGGTTTACAGGGTAAATGTTTGTTGTATCAGTTGTTTATAAATTAGTTACAACATTGTATATTATACCTCATCTTTGATGATTTAAGAACACTTGGTTACTGTTTATTTAAGGTGCTTTAGATGTGAGATTTGTAATTTTTAAAAAAAACTGTAAACTGGTTGTTTTAGGTTTATTAATCACCTGCTAGTTTTAGTGAGTAGATTTCGTTAATTTATGCAGTAGCATGCGACTGTATAGTCTTTAGATGTGGCTGGAATTTTTAGCAGGCCCTTGGTTTTGTTTTGCAATGCGATTATTTTCAGGGTAGTAATACTACTAATCTTAATGGTACGTTTAAGTTTTAGTGCTTAATTACCATAACCATAGAATTTGTACTTTTTGAATTTATTTATATGCTTAGTACTTGCATTTGAATTTGATATATGTACAGTCTTGAAAATCGTTTTGATTGTAGTTTTTAAACTAGTATTAGTTGTAAATTAGTGCCTGCTAGTTAACTGAAAATTTTCTTTGTGTAGTCATCTTTTTATATAGCAAAAATGATTAGTAGGGAAGATAAATTAATTGTGCCAAGGGTCTGCAGAAAATCTTTTAGCTCATTTAAAACATGATTTGCAAAATGAATTTAAATTTTGGTTGTTTGGATTCATATGATTTCTACATCAGTTTTAAATTTATATCAAAAAAAAATTCTGATTAAGAATAAATATATCTGTTTGCACAAATAATTTATCCTGACGTATGGACAATATGAATCTCCAGCCTTTTTCTTGCATTTTTCTGGTTTACTAATGCAGCAACATATCCATTTATAGGTTGAATGCAAAAAAGCTGAACCACGTGAGGGGAAATCTGGGGGTGGTGGGCGTTCAAACAACCACTGGAATGGCGATGGAATGCATGGAGGCATGCCTCCTCCACATATGGGAGGGCCGCCTATGGGTGGGCATGGCATGGTTCCACCACCAATGGCCAATGGAATGGGCTATCAGCAGCCTTCTTGGGGAGCACCTCCAGGTGGCTACTCGCCGCAAGGTAAATAAATATACATGCTTACCTATCATATGTAGCATGAAAAAGGAGATGTACTTTTATCAATGAGTGATTCTTGAACAATGAAGTTGATTTAATTCTGGTTAAGATCTGGTAGTCTGAGCTTTGTTGTTGCTGAATTTGCCCATGTGTTACTCAGTAATCTCTTTTGGATTATTAGAGCGTCAAACTGGGCATATATAAATTTTCCTTTATAAGCTTTTTATCGTTCTTGTGTGTTATACCTTGAACACTAACTTATATTGGCTAACAAATTTTCTTGATATTTTGTTTTATATTGGTAAGTGCAAGTCGATAAACCTGCCCAAATTCTAATGTTGTTTTTACAGTGTGGCATTTGCCATAATGAATAAATTATTTGTTAAATATTTATGAGGTGAAGATACTCTGATTGTTCTAATCAGTTTTTGTTTCTGTTGGATCATTAGTGCTTAGTCTTATATATTTAATTGTTTTGTTTAGGTCGAGAACATTTTGCTCACAGATGGTTCTTATTTCAGTTGTTTACACTAAAATCGTTGGTTTAACATTTATGGTAATTACAGGACCATATGGGCCACCTCCAGCTTCTGGACTTGGATACCAAGGATGGGGCGCACAAAATCCATATTGTCCTTATGGAGCACCTGCACCAGCTTATGGACCAGCTCCTCCTGCATATGCTGCATATGGTAATTTTTTTTGCATTCAAGTTAGCTAGAAAAAATCATTTGCCCTTTGTGTTGCCTGGTAGTCTTGTAATATCGACATATTAGGGTGTCAACTGGGGCATAAAACAAAATGGCTAAAATCAGTGTAGGCAGTGTCTTGTATTTGATATTGTCTCTTGTTTTTGGCATATACTACCATATTTCAAGCTGAATGTATTGATATTTTGATAATTTTTTCTGGTTCAAAATTCTCTACCATGTACGTTGTAAATTATTAGTGAGTAGAATTGTTTCTGTGAAGTTTTACCTTGAAATTTTCTCTCTGCATTTTTCTGCACATTACAACATGATGTGATGTATATTAATGTGAGGTATTCAACGTTTCAAAATATTCTCTCATAATACTACTTTCCTTTTCAAAATATTTTTATTGCCTCTTAACTCGGCATAATATCCCCGAAATTTGCTATTTATTCAATTTTTTATTGATTCTATTTATATTTTGTTAAACAAATAGGTTATGGTTACAATTGGGCAGGACCTCAAGCTCCAGGAGCTATTGCTGCTCCAGTTACAGCCCCAAGTTCAGGCACAGTAGCGATTAGTGATTATGCCGCACAACAGCCTCTGCCTGCCGTTGGATCACCAACAACAGCAGCAAATGTTCAAAGCCTGCCTACCTCCACTCCTAATTCTAAAGATTATAGCTCATACTCCAACACTGTAGCTTATGGTAAGTTTTGCTTGTAATCATTTATATTTTCTAGTTCTAATGAGGTTGTTTTGGTAAACTGAATGTTTATCTGCTGTGATGTACAGGTGCCTATGCTCAAGAAGCATCAAGCTATGGCCCAACAAGGCCCTATACTGGGCAGGAAGGTTTGTAAATTTATTTCAGTTCTTATTAGACTGACATTAACATCATTGAGCCTATAATTATAAAGATTAAGCACACAAAGTTAATAAGCAGAAATACCAAGAACATGGTGGTATGAATTTATTATTAATTGAACCGTTGTTTTCTGCATTAAAAAATGTTTAATCTTGACAAAATGACAGCTTTAAACCCATCAATTTATGTGTCATTGTTGCCTTGGCTAGAAATTGGTTTTATAATGTTCTAGGCCACTTGACAACATATACCCAATTCTGATCTTATTCTTGGTATCATTGTTTATTTTCAGGAGGAAGCCATGGCGGACATGGTGATAATTCAAGGGCAAATGCCTATAATACAAGTTCCCAAAGTGGTAGCCGGGGAAATGGCAGCACACATTCACAAAGCTACCATCCGTACCGAAAACAGTGAAATTTATGTCCTGTCTCAAATGCGTTGCCTAAAAGTATTGTTCTTACATTGACTGAGTCATCCATTTCAGTTGCCTTTGGTAACGTTTTAGTCTGTTGACACCTGGCAAAGTTGATTTTTTTCACCCAATATCTTTTAACGATCAATTAACCTGGTGTTTGTAACTGCAAAAAAATGTATTTTTCCAAACACATTTTCCCGTCTTCATCCTGAGTATTTTAATCATTTTTCTGTTTCACAACAGATAATGGTAATTTTATTCCCATTATAAAGTTGAGAACTTTCTGCTGTGCAATTTGTTGCAATATATGCAAGTACCAGTATAGGGTCATGAACGTCCTGGCAGTTATGACATGCTGACAAATTCTGCATAAGGTCCATTTCATACTACAAAAGTGTGGGAATGTTAACATATTGTTTTTATTTTAAATAAATTGAGCTTTTATTTCTGATCTTATATTGAATAGTCTTAAACTTTTTTCTGTTGATGTCCATTTCCTCTAGGCACAATATTTTTTATACCTGGAACGTTCAAGGTTTAGCGTTTTCTTGTCCAGTTTCTTTTTGGCATTATATGAAGCAGTTATATTCATATGCTGGTACTTGCAATTAGGGTTATATATATGAGAATTGAGTAGTTCTAGTGATGCGGATTTGGGACTGGGTCTCATACATGCCAACTTACAAGTAATGTACTTGTAATTGGTTCTTATTTTTTGATGGCTTCATCTCCCTCCCTTGACACGTGAAAACTATAACCATCAACCATCCATAAACATACCTTATATTTTTATTTCACAAGGCTGGTATTTGTTATAATTTTACAGCTGCGTGCCTATAGTTGTAAAAACATTTGAAAGTACCTGGTATAAGACTTGTTTTATGCTATGAAATATATTTTATTGTTATGCGTTCTTTATGAAAAATAATAAATTCAATTATAATTGTTATGGCGCTTTAATTTTCCTTTGGTAATTATGGCCAAGTTTTTTACTTTACCGAGCATGGTAGCTTAGAGGGTAGCATCCTAGTCTTGCATTTGGTAGACCCAGGTTGGCTACCCTTGAGTGTGGTTTTTCATGGTTTCCCACAATTCCTCCAGGCGAATGCTGAGATAGTTCCTATGTTAAATCGGCCATGACAGTCTTCCCATCCCATCCTAGTCTTAAAGTCCCGGTAATTATGGGAAAATTAACTAAATTGTGATGTTGGGGTCCATCTTGACCAGACTGAGTAGTCTGACTTAATTTGTAAAATGATCTCCCCTGCCAAAATGGTACTAAGTACTGACTGCAGGGTAAAGAATCTAATTGAACTTAATTTTGTTCTGCTACAGTGTAGATCTCAAAAGGGGGAAAGCATTACAGAGTTTGTTTGTCATTTGATTCAATATTTAAGTGTGATACCTTCGTACATTTGTGAACCCATACCCATAATTGCTTTATTACAAAAAAACCGCTATCCAAACGTACATTCATACATGTACGTGCTATAATAATGAAAAAATACCTCTTGACCTTAATGCATACCTGTACGGTTTGTAATTATCAAAATGTGACTTTTGAGGCAGAAACTGAGCACTGTTTAGGAGAATAAGGCCACGGTGCAATTAACAAAGAAACGGCCACCCATGGTTTAGTTTAGGCCCTTATGAACTCAATTTTCTGCAGAACTTACCAATGTTATGAAAAACTAGTTGGTCTTTATACCCAGAAATTAAATCATCATAATTTATTAGGTAAAAAATAACCAAATGGTCAGAAATTATCAAATTCTACCAGTATAGGATGGTGTTCAAATACATTTTTTGCCAAGAAATATACAGTAATAAGTTAGAAAAATTAATAAGCAAGAAAAATAAGTTCATTTTGAATTACATGTAATGATCTGGTTGTTGTTACATACATTTATCTATGTACTGTAAGGGTTATTATAATTGTAGTTTTAAAAATCTACACCATTTATTTTTTCATAAAACAGCAATTTTCATACCGTTGAAATACTTTTTTTTGCCAACTGTACATACTGTATGAGGTATGATCTTAAATGTACCCCAAAATATACTGCTCTAGAATACATCTAGAGCACATCTGTAGAATGCATTTCTACAATTCTAGTACCATCTGAAATGCATTTTATGACAATTAGTGGCTTCTTGAGATGGAATGTTTGCAATATTCCAGTGCCATCCATGATATCCTCTGTGCAACTACACAGTCAGTGAAATTCAACACAAGAGTTTCTGCAATTAAAAAGTCACGAGCTTGGTAAATGAGCAGTAAAAAACCCTGTTAGTAAGACGTTCAGCAGACTTTAGACCTGGGTTCGCATCCCAGGTTGCTTTGGTTTTCAAGAATTGTGTTTACGCGAATACTGGAACTGTTCCTCTTAAAAATCGACAATGGCCATGATCAATACAAGTGCATTTCACCAGTTTTTAATTCATAACACCTCTTATCTACAATTAGTAATGCCTGTCAATAACATTGATTTGACAAATACACGTACAGTAAGTCTTGTCCGAGCCAATATTATCCGAGCAAAAGTATACGTACAGTATGCACGGGTCAACACAACTGATTTGATGGCGATTTAATAGTTGGCCTATGAAGAGCCTAAATGTACACGCTATTGAGGAATGATTGGTTTATAATTGCAGTCAGCACACTGTCTCGGAATCAGCATCTTGCAAGAAAAGTGGTGCAATGCGTCGTGAGCTTCTAAAACAAAAACAGCATAGTCTTAGCAATCAAGGTCAAGCAGTCGCAAAATTAATTCCATGAATTCGAGTGATTATGAAATTACGAAATAGCCGATTAATATATGTACATGTAAATTTCAAATTCCACAGCGTTAATTGGTACTTGTACTACTCAAACCACTGTACTGACCTTTGAGTTTTTGCAATACCGCAAATCTTGCTTTTCTTTCTTGGTCAAGTTCATTACAAAGAGTTTCTGTAATTTTCGCAAAAGCAATATACGGACTCAGTGGTGATCGTCGTTTTTGCAATTTCATTTTCGACAATTTTTCAGGTAAGGAATCGGGTTTCTAAATAGAAAATTGGCGTTCGTTTACCTTTTACCACCTCTAGTTGCTTAGTAATTTCTTCACGATACGACACTTCTCTCTTCACTTGTTCTTGGAATGTTTCTGTTGAAAAATGTGGAAAGAAGGAAATTACATTAATTCTACGCTGTATAAGATAAGGCGATACATATACAGTGTATACAGTCTCTGATATAAAAAGTATTCGCGGTACTCAGATTACTGGCTGTACTTCGTTCGTAGAATTAGTAGCATACTGTGTTAGTAGGTCGACGTAAAGTCACGCGTACAAAATCGACACGCTAATTGGTTTAAAAAACGTATTCAAGGTTATCGCTGTTTTTTAACCAATCAGCGCATTTCATTCGCACGCGTCATGCGCTGCTGTGCATACATTATTGTAAATTATTTGAAGTTTGGGTAATGTTTTTACGCGCGCTAATGGCGTACAATGCCAACAGTTCTGTTAATTTTTAAACGTACGAAATACTACTTGTAGGCTATAAAAAACATGGATTTTAATGTTTTGATGGGCGGCATATAGCTTCAGGTAAATATAATGTACAACTTGCTGTATATGGTGACAATTCTGTGGAAGAATGGAAGTTGAGTAAGAGCACATGCTGGTAAAGAGTACAGCCATCACGCGATGGAAATATCCCCTCAATTCGTCTTCAAAAATCTATCTGCAATCCCTCGTTTTATATCTTATTTTTGACATAAGCTTGTACGTAGTGTGACATATCCCGCGAGGAGAAACTTTCTATTTGAAATTTCCTTCACTAGGCCTAATGATTTGCATTTTTCGGCAGAATAAACCTCATCACTCCGCGCAGTACGTGAATCCACCGGTGGGTGGTTTTTATGGATTTTTTCCCTGCATATGAAGCAAACTGCTGATACCGATATAAACCCTTAATACACCCTGCACGTATAACTTCAACGAGATATATACAGTATAACGAGCCTACGTATATACTGTAATAGTCGCGCAATCCTCTTATGAATGCTCAAGTTTAGCAGGCTATATAATCCATTATATAAAAGTTAGAAGGCTTTCGAAGAAGGAGAAAAAAAAGCATCCTTTGCCAATCACTCCTTTCCCTGCAAACTGTATCTTTCATGCGCGTGATGAGATTACAAACCTTAAAAAACATTTTCCAGATTTGTCCAATATTGGTCATTGCCTAAACCGCTGAGTGCGTGTAATTGAATGCATTCAACAATACGGAGAATGGAAGAGATGAGGAAATAATCTTGTTTTACATGCCTCACGAGTTAACTTTATAAGGTGGGTGGGGGAGTCGTGTTGCTCATACGCGCTACAGGGCTTAGGCTTAGTCCGGGCATTTCCACAGCGCACATCCCAAGCCTAATTTCTTCGAAATCAAACTCCGCCTCTATCTTGAGTTGTTTAGTGATTGCATGCATGAAAAATAGGTTTGATTGCTTTCTAAGTATAAATCCTTAAATAAATGTTTTGCGCTCCTAATTCGCCTATGTATTGAGTATGCGCTTTACGAGGCAGCTGCATTTGCTAAATGAAATCTTTAGCCGTTAAGAAAATTTTAATTGAGAATTTTACCAGATTTGTGAACTGGATAAACGAATAGAATTAATCTTAATTTAGAAAGTTGATACCCGAGACAAAATAGCTTTAGTTTTGATTACATTATGAATGCGCATTTAGAATGAACACACATACAGTAGGCTACATACTGTACAAATACTGTAAGGGTGGGAGCACATTGAGACTTTTAAATTAAGAAATTTACTTACCGACCACTAGCGCCACCAAGTGGGCTAACAATTAAGTGCTAATGCGTTTTCAATTAGCACTTTTTAGCCCGCTGGGTGGCGCCAGTGGTCGGTAAGTAAATTTCTTAATT
>JAQGAO010000154.1:0-45352 GCA_034697705.1 Ommatoiulus sabulosus | reverse complement strand
ATGTTTCACCTAGCATAACGCATGCAGTGGCGCCACCAAGCACACTGACCATCACGCTGATATCAGCGTTCATTGTAAGGCTGAGAGCACGATGACACTTATTCATGTAGGTTAATGCCAACTTATTTCGAACCAGTGTCACGTAGTGGTATTGCAGACCCTTACCACTAGGCGACACTGATTTTCAACCTACATGAATAAGTGTCACCGTGCTCTCAGCCTCACATTGTGCGCCCTAAAGCTGGAGAAAAGAAGTTGAAAACAAGCACAAAAGAAGCTGAAAGAAGCATGTCGAAAGTAAGCATACTTTGTGTTCTTACCCTATATATAATGCATGCAGTAAACTTTTCCGAGCTGATCAACGTTATTTTCAAATTTTCTAAAATATTAGCGTTGAGATTGCCCATATTATAAGATTTTAATGGGATATTTATTATAAATCTTAACGGATAAGATATAATTTTATCTTAGCTGTCTTAACTGCATGGTAGACTTATTTAACATTTTATGTATTGCAAAGCCATGCCAAGTTAACGAAATTGTAAATGAATGGTATCAGACTGGAATTTAACAGCTGTTTATTTATCAGTATACCGCTTAAATTAACCAGGCGATTCTTCGTAAGCAATTTATTTAACCGACTTTTAACCGAATGATATGCAAATACAATCACTTTTTACGAGTACAATACTGCATTTTGGGCAGGCAGTTTGGCATACAATGTACATGAACGTTTAAAAATGTGGCATGTTTATGAAGATATATACCGTCCATGTAGTCGTACAACTTTATCCAAGTCCAGGTTTTTTTTAAAGTCAGTTATAAAGTATACAGTTGTGCATGTACTGGGTACATGTATATGTATATCGTCTTCAACATCACGTGTCAAAATAAGCCATGAAAAACATCACATTTAGTTTTAAAACTAGTTTTATTATTGCGAATTCCAAGATTAAGTTAGTACTTAACAATAACAAATTTAGAATGAATTTTTGATATATAATGCATAACAGCAGCAAATAAACCGAACATCAACAGCATCTAAGAACAAACCTGGCTAATGACCGGAAGTGCTAACAAGGTACAAGAATTAGTATTTCTATTACAACTCATGAAGTAGCCATTTTATGTTACAGTTGACTTTGGCAGTAGACATAGTTCCAAAATCAATTTCACGGTGCCAAAGTTGGTTGAACGTTCACCAATTTCAATCTGACCAAATTTAGGTGGACCAAAAAGAATTTTAAGCCAGAAAACATGACACGAGATTTGTCCACACGCGTTTAACAATACCGAACGTTCATCAGAACTACAGCTCATGGTTAGTTTACTATCAGATCCGCTATAGCAACATATTTCTCTTGCATCTCTTTCACGTCGCCATCTCCAGAATAGGTGCGTTCCAAGGATTTGAGAATTTCAACCCAAACCCGCACTTCCTCAGGTTCATCGAGCTGATTTTTTATATAAATGATACGACTGATGTTGTAAAGCAAGCGCTCATCTAGGTGGGAATTTGACGGAATCAGAGACACCTTATTCTTCTGGGAATCAAAAAGCAGTTTCTCATCGAATCCGAAACTATTCAAAAGCTGCAAACGTTCGTCATATTGTTTAAGATGATAACTTCGCAGGAGCTCGCCATGCAATGATGCCAGAATCGTGGCTTTACATTCGTGAATCAGAGCAACTTCCATTTGGTGGGGAAATTGGTTCAGCTCAGGGCACGTTGATCTAAATTCGCTATACAATTCTTCCATTTGACCCAGTACCTGTTTGGGTTTCACGATAGCCAGTTTTTCGGCCAGCCTGTATAAACGGTCGCGCTCTGCGTAGCATCGATCTCGCGAGAACAGATTGGTATTTGACAATGATTTGTTGGATTCACAGAGTAGACAATTGCATACAATGTTGTTGTTGCTGAAGAACTCAAGCCTAGAGGGATAATCTACTTCCCAAGAGATAAAGGAGATGAGCACTTCTGTGTCTTTTTCGATGGGCTTCGTAGCTCTGATGAACACCACATTGCCAATGAGGTTGACGGAAGCGTTGGGCAGGCAACTGTGGTTGATCTTGGATAGCGAATGGAACAAGCCGCAACATTTCTTGAACCCGTAGCTCCTCACTTCATCCTCTTTGAAGAGCCTTCCAGAGAGCTTTACCCCAGCCATGTTCGTCATTACGATGTTTATCAGTCTCTTGACGTTCACAATCGGTTGCTTCACATTCTCATCAACCTCGGTCAGCTCTGTGCGCTCTTCATCGGGTTGCAGGACACCGTGGTTCATCTTGTATATCTTCTGGCCTAACGTTTCTGGATACTTCCAGATATTGCGCATCAGACTGGCGACGAATTTTCTCCAAACTTTGATATCATTATCGCTGCCGTCGTCTGTCCAAAAATCCAGGGCTCTGGAAACCAGCAATAGCGTTCCTGGAGCAACATCCTCCGTGGTGAATACGCCACGACCGTTGATCGGTGGGGGCGGCATTCTCAGTGGACCAACATAATCTGCGCAATTGAAAATTTTGTTTTTTCTCCTGGCTTCGAAAAACCTAGACATGTCGTGACTGCCGGTTTCCACCTCCGACACCCGTTTTCGTGCAGTTTCCAGCTTCTTCTCAATGGATTTGTCATTCGGGAAAATTTTAGAAAGGGACTTGAAATACTTTCTTGCTTCCTTGTCGAGTGCAAGACTGTAATTACTTAGTGCAGCTAGTGTGAGGGCCCTTTCGTTCGTGGGACCTGGAGCCTCGATGGCCAGCATGGCGTATTTTTTGGCCTCTTCGTAGTATTTCGAGTGAAAGTAGGCATCGGCCAAATTGACACGCGCATCCAGTGCTTCATCTGCATCCAGGCCCAAGTGCTCGGCTAATAAGTACAAACGAATTGCGATTGAATACTTGGAAGCGGTATGGTACAATCGACCTGCTTTCAGCAAGCTTTTGGCAGACCTCACATCGCATTCCATCAGCCAAGATGGGACACGTGATGTTTGCCATTTCGGCTGGAGTTCCTTAAAATATGGATTGGCCTCCTTGATGACGACCACGTCCGATGGGCTTGTGCAGATCACAATGCAGTCTATGCGCTCAGATTGAGTACAGAAGGGCTCTTTGATAAAGAAGACAGTGGCGTAGAGCAAGAGGTCCTCAATATATACGTGTGGATTCCAGGGATCTCCTACGTTATTCATCGTAAATAAAGCGCCAGTTCCTTGAAGATCTTCCACAACGATATAAGGGACATTTTTATCAATTTCACCTTCATTCTGATTAAACCGAGCTGTGCGCAGGACCAGACGTTTTCCCATGCGACGATGGCCCACGTAAAGCTCACTAAGAGTGATCTCCTTGAGCTGACTTGAAGCAGCAAATGATACTTCGTATGAGCAACTATCACACGGTTTTACCAAGTTGAGAGGGGCATTGTCCGGGTCAGACGCTATGACGTCGGATTCGACCAAGTTGATAGGGGCATTGTCCGGGTCAGACACCATGACGTCGTATTCATCACACAGAGCTGCTAACGTCCGGCCAAACCTGGGATGTTCTCGAACTTTCATCTTGACAAAAGAGAATGCAGAGTTTGGTTTGAATTAATAACCTGATGGCACATCAAAGTATTTTGGGAAAAAGCCCCCGCACGTCTTATACCATTTTTAGATACGAGTAACTTATTTCAAAATTTTTAAAAGAAAACTTAAGATATCCATGGTACATGTATCAATAATCCAGACTCGTTCGACTTTTTAAACTTTTTGAAATTTTCATTGAGTTTTTGTTTTAGATTTTAAGTACATGTAATTCTTTGCAAGTTCGTCTTCACACCAATATGAATTAATGGGTTCGGCAATGGACGTTCATTTGATATCAACAAGGCTTAGATTTTTATGAGGTTAGAAGTAATTTAAAAAATATAAATATAGATGTTGTATACGGAGAGGCATGAAAGCAGAAATTGATGTTTATGACAAATCAAAATCCGTATAATCATTGCTGTTAATACAGCCACTTAATACAAACTGTAATGTTTCCTTACCTTAAGTGCGACTGGCAGCCAGCACCACCCAGAATCAAAAATGAGAGATTAAATAGCCTTTTAAAGACGACCTTAAATTGATCATGCAGCCTACAACATTACTGTACGTACTGTATACTGTGCTGCAACAGGGTAGATGGGTAGAAGATCAAAATTCGAGGTACAAGACAACATTCCAATTGGGAAGAATAGCTATGAGTTTCAAAGGTCAGCTATGAAATAATAGACTTAGTCATGAACATTCCTTAACATTCCATCAACAAAAATTTTTCAAGATTTTTATAACTGATGTGGGACATTTTACCTTGCAGTTTTGTTTCATTTTTTGGTAAAACTTGCAATTTTCCGTTTCTGTGAATACCTTGTAAGAGCCAGATAAAGTTTAATGATTTATTTTATAGAAAAGTACTGTACATGTACTGCAATGCCGGTAAATTCTGGATAATACTCATGTTATTTACAAACTAAATGAATAACATAATTCTGCAAGTAACATAACAAGGGTACTCAGACAGAAACTTCAAGAGCCCTGCTTTGGCAATCTTGAATTAAGTCACGTTTGCAAAATAGACAAATTAAGAAAATTCAAGGTTATCGTTGCTTTTAAACCAATTAATGAATTTCTTCAGCACACGTGACTAAATGAGTATGACCCATGGCAAGTGTTTGGGTGGACAGTTTCAGCACAGTAGTAACAGCTTTCGATTTCTTTAGCCCAATCAGTGAACATTTTTCATCAGACCTATGAACCAGACTATGCTGCGCATAGTTAGCAACATTGTTTTCCGATTTTGCATAATGAACAGACACCTGCTAAATAAGTCAAGGACTTAAAATTGTCGATGTACATGTAACATTAATGCTGTATTCGCAACCAAGCAATTGAAGACATAAACGGTCGACACGCATGCGCAGATCAAATTAGCTAAAAATGCTAAACGTCATTTTTAAAGAGTTCTACTTTGTCGTATAAATAAATCGCATTCATTGTTCACTGCGAACCATTCAATGTATAATCTATGGAAACATAAAATGATAACTCAAAAAGACAGTCCGAACCATTAAATAATACACGGGAGAAAACCGGTGTAGTTTTGAAGATGGCGTCAACTTCCGGTTTGTCTTCAATTGCTTGGTTGTGAATACAGCTTTACCAGCAACAAACGTGAAAAAGATTCCTCATAGGGTTGTTTAGAAATATTTATTCTATGATGGATTTTATCTTAGTCTTATTAGGGACATACTGTAAATGTATGAACTCGGAAAAAATGTTTATGGATAACACTTTTCGCTGTCGTGAAATCACGTGAGCAAAATTGACAATCTAATTGACTTGAAAAGTTCCCGCAGGGTTATCACTGTATGATTGCATGACTTCAAAACGTGAAATTCGTCTGAGTGGCATACTGCATGCCATTTAACGAATATGAAATAAACAGATACCAAACTGGAATGAAATTTT
The DNA here is from genome assembly GCA_034697705.1 of Ommatoiulus sabulosus. Lineage (NCBI taxonomy): Eukaryota > Metazoa > Arthropoda > Diplopoda > Julida > Julidae > Ommatoiulus > Ommatoiulus sabulosus. The sequence continues at coordinate 39,848 of JAQGAO010000154.1, read as the reverse complement.
ATTCGCAATGTATATATTTATCAGCATATGAAAACTAATATGACGTTGCTTCGTAACTCCAACTAGGGAAAGTATCAAAATAATCACTACTTTTAATATAACAATGAAGGACTTTTTTGTCAGTCAAGTTTTTAAGCTGCGCAGAAGTCGAATAATGCGATCCGTGCCTAGTCACAACTCTTACCAAACCCAAAGTTGTCCTTTATGAGAAGTTGAAGCAGTTGTCTTCAGCGAGAATAGTCAAACCATTTAGACACGAATGATTTTTTAGCAAGTAAACTACAATTTTATTGTTAAAATTTTTACGAAAAAACGACATACCCAATGATATTAAATTTATTATTTAACAATAACAACAGATACCCACAATAATTTGGTCCCTGGACATGGATTACCTAAATTTCAATAAATAGAATCAACGGTCGTCATAACGATTAATTAAATACAGTTAAGTACAAATCCAAGCCGAAGGCCGGAAGTGAATACATCGAACAGAAATTAGTACGACCACGTACTTGCAACACAACTGTCAAAGTAGCTATAGTATAAATTAGTTCAGCGGTCGAAATATTTCAAAAATCAAGTCCACGCGTGTTACTAATTTTGGTGTCCAGCATACGGATGACCACACGGGTTGACCCAACGTTATTCAGTGTGTAGATTCTGATGTTTGGCATATTTCTTATGCCAAACATCAGAATACAGTCAACCCCTACGTGTGGTCATCTGTATGCTGGACATCAGAATTAATAACACGAGAACTTGCGTTTTGAAACGTTGCTTTAGATGCCTTGAAAAGCAATCCCATTGTGCTGTCTTCTAATGACAGAAGACATTAAATGCCATCTTTTTGACTTAATTAGGACAGAAGCTTCTTCCAGAAGGAATGGCACGTTAGGGTAGCCGTTCAATACATTTAAAGTGAGTAGTTTCTTATTCTCTCAATATATTCAAGCGGTTGAGAAGGGCAGAAACAGCCGTGAGACATTGAAATTTACCACAAGCAATGCTTTAGGAACATCATCAAAGTTTCAGGTTGAACTTCTTTCGCAGAAAAATATTGATTGTTGTGAACTACAAAGTCTCGCATCTGTTTCATTCGGTTCTTATGTCAGAATCACAGGACCGATGTTATTTCAATAAACAAATCAATTATATTAGAATATTTCACTCTCATCACATCCAAGTGACCTACTCCAGAATGGATGCTTTCCAGTTCAACGAGAATCCGAATCCAGTCTCGCACCATGTCCGCGTTATCGAGAATATGGTTGAGCTGAATGATACGACTGATGGTGTAAAGTACGTTTTCATCTAGAAGAGAATTAATCGGAATTAGACTTTCACCCTTCTTCAGGGCATCAAACAACTCTGTCTCGTTGAATCCGAAACACTTCAAAGCCAAAATGCGTTGTTTAAGTTCAAGTGTACGTCGTTCTTCGTGGGGCAGATCAGAAGAGTCTGCCAGAAACTTGGCTTTGCAATCGTGAAAAATGGAAAACTCAAGGCGATTAGGAAACTGGACATCATCCAGACTGAAATCATCGCCCAAAGCTTTTAGAATTGCGCTGTCCTCATGTTCCCATCTTTCATGTAGGTTTCCGGCATGTCTACTCTGGACTTCGGCGGCCTCTTTGTAGATACTTTTACAGTTTTGGAATAACATATTTCGCTGGTGTTGTGGAAACGCTGCCAATGATTTGAATTTATTGCAGAGTTTGCATTCGCATTGAAATCTTCGCACGGAGCAGAACACTTCCCTGGTGAGGTAGCAATCTCGCCAAGGCATGTGAGAGATGAAGACCTCATCGTTTTTCTTGATGACCTGCGTGGCTCTGATGAACATCACGTTGTTGAAGACGTTAGCGGAAGCGTTTGGCACGCAACTGTGGTTGGCGAAGGATGTGGACTGGAATATCCCGTACGCATTCTCGCAATTTCTCAATCCTTCCACATTCACGTTTTTGGAGGAAGCTCCAACGCCGAAGCAGTTCATGACCACTATGTCCATGAGCTTCTGAACGTTCACCACAATTACCTTCTCGTTGCTTTCGGCACCGAAGGGGTCTGTAAGCCTCCAGGAAGTCTCTCCGGTAAGCTCCTCACCGTCGTAGAGTTCGTAGATTGTCTCGGCATACTTTTGTGGGTACTTCCAAATCTTTTGGAGAAGAACACCGACGAGGTGGCGCCAGACTTGGAACTCTGTACTTTGACTAGGATCCTTGACAACGTCGTCAGTTCTGAGGCAAGCCAGAGCTTTGGACACCATCAGCAAAGTTCCAGGTTGAACTTCCCCCGTGGTAAATAAGCCTGGACGATTGTTGCCACTCCAGAAAAGTTTCACCGGACCAAGATAATCCACACATTCGATACTTGTACCAGGATGTCGAGTGCTGGCATTGAACAATTCACGCATGTTGTACTGACCCGATTCAGCCGCACTTTGGCGCCGACTTGCCTTCAATAAGAGATCATCCATGGATGAGTCGTCAGGATGACTATCACGGAGTTTTCCCAATTCTATTAGCGCTTCTTTGTATCGTTCGAGGTTGTAGTGACATTCTGCAGCACATTTGATGGCAATGGCGTCCTTGGGATCTTTGCAGAGGATCATTTCGGCGTATGTTAGGGCGTCCTCGTAGAGCTCCTGGCCAAGGTACGCCTTGCATAAACCGGAACGCGCCTCCAGCACATCATCTTTGCCGCCAACATTCTCGGCCATCAAGAACAATCGAACTGCTTCCGTGAAATATGTAGCTTCTAGTAAATTTCTGCCATGACTAAGTAAGCTTGCAGCAGACTTCTGGTCGCATTCAAGCAAAAAAGAGGGCATGCTTTTTGATTTCCACTTATTCTGGAGTGGCTGGAAACGGGGATGAGTCTCGTTGATGACCACCACGTCCGTTGGACTCTCGCAGACCAGAACGCAGTCTCCTAACTTGGATTCGGCGCAGTGTGGCTCTTTGAGACAGAAGACAGTCGCGCAGTGCAAGAGGTCATTTATGTAAATTACTGGTTTGCTGGGTTCCCCTACGTTGAGTAGTAAAAATATCGCGAGGAATCCTTTAGTGTCCTCCACGATGATTGAACTGACTTTTCCATTGCTTTCGTGCTGATTACGTACTGTGCGCAGGGTGAGACATTTTCCTAAGTGACGCCTACCCACGTGTAGGTCTTCAAGAAAGATCTCGTTGAGCGTACGCAGGTTAGCTAATGAACATCCTTTTGCCCTGTAAAACGTCTGGGATGTAATATTTTCGAGATTCCTGGGAGGAGGTGCACCGTTGTTGGGCACAAAACTCATTGCTGATAGAGATCTTGCAAACTTAGGGGTTCGCCAATTTACTGGTAATCTCATCTCCTCCCTTAATCCTGCTTCGTCTTCGGCTGAGATGAAATCTCCTATGCCACCTTCGGCCATCTTGACAAAAGAGAAAACAGACTTTATGCTTCATTTCGAAAAGTTAAAAGTCCAGGACTTCTGGTCCACGATACAATGAATTGCATTACCGTGCAGTTTCTCTGATTATATCTTTAACTGCCACCAAGTATGGATAACAACAAATCATCAATAACCAATTAAGCCAATAAGTAAATATCGAAATGCAAGTATTACATTACTGATAAACAAGTAATCCCAGAAGTACAACCAGGTATGAAAACGTCACACATCAACAGAATACCATGCAGTACTAACATATACTATTGTAGTATCATGACAATACTATATATTACCACACATTTTATATGTATTTCTATTAAATTTTTTCTCTTTTTTTGTTTGGCCACAAATATCATAACTAATTAACCAAACTCAAGATGGGCTATGTCCCTTTGTGCAATATTCTTCATTGTATCTTTAACTACAACCTGTAGGCGCATCAGTTTTATTTTGTGAAAAAAACAAAAAACAATACGAAGTCTTAATTCGGAATAAGTTTTACTAAAGTTGGACGCATTAGCGGATTGTTTTCATCATAGGTTTTATCTAGGTTGTTCCTCTAATATGGCTCATTAACCAGCCTGATTCGGCTTTGAAAACTTTGAGATCATAGAAAATTTAGGGCTGACATTTCGAATAAAAAGTAGGAATTATCATAGAAATTCTATCTGAATAACAGATACACCAGTGAATATGTTTATTTCACAGCAAGAAAACTGGTGCTTTTAACACCTAGATAATAATGTAAATACTACAACATGTGTTTTAGATATGTTGTTATCAAACATTTCGGTAGTATGACTTTTAATAATATTTGAAATGTTCTCACCTTAAATGTGAACTTATCCAGAGACTGGCTGATCGCACCACCAAGAATGATGAAACAATGTTTATATAACCTTTGAATGAAGATCTTAAATTGATCACACAATTTAATAAAGGGTAGATGGGCAGTAACAAGCAGACCACATTGGAATTCGAAGTTCAAATTCGATTGTTGAGGAATTTATCAAATATTTAAGAAAATATTTCACAGATACCACAGGGTTGTACAAAACTGACCGATTGGCTAAGTGTATAGCAGACGAAAAATGTCGCACCATAACATATCACATTTTGATAAAGCAGACGCTGCCTACGAGGGCAAGTGCCTAGCGATATATGGGCGTAGCTTAATACACATTTTTCATATTTAGCCGCCGCTAGTCGGAAAGTTAGCGCTGCGAAGATGTACATGAGGAATGCGCGGAATGCCCATACTGGTATTTCGTAAATTATGACCAGATTGAAAACGTTGTGAAAGAAGCTGGCGACAAAATGTATTCTATATAGTATTGGAAGTTTAAGTGATGGGGGTGTTTGCTTTGCCTGAATCTTTACGTAAAACGTTGGGTTTCTGCAGGTTTAAGAAGTGGTTTATTATTTGTAAAACAGGTGTTAGGATGATTTGATTAAAAGGAAAAATATTTACTAGAGTAATGTTATTTTTTTAATTTTAACAGAGTCAATATAAAAGGTGTATTAACTTGAATAGCTATTATATTTACATAAGTGTTGTATTAATTATGTACACATAAAAGAATAAGCTGGCTCCGTTTGCATGAATAGAGCGGACAAATCAACCATATACAGTACATGTACATGTAAACATTGAACGTAAAGATTATCTTGCGTGGTGAATAAGTGCGATTCCTAGGAACTGGATTTCTTTTCCTTGAAGTCATGGAAGTGCTTGAAAATAAAGAAAAGTTTAGAAGCGAAAACGATTCAATTACTGAACCACAAAACATCCCAAACGTTCTATTACACCAAATATGACAAATTTCCAATTTTGGAAGAATACATGTAGGCCTACATGTACATTATACGACCGAGAATTCGTTAGATGGGAGCCCATTGGTAACTACGAATTTGTAACCTACTGAAATGTCTACATGCAGAATTTTTTGTTCAAACTATACCAACAAGTACATTTTTCCAAAGATTTATGCCTTCACGTTTTTTAACTAGGATTTTCTTTTCTTTATGTTGTTGCCAATTTTTCATTTTTCAGACTTGAGTTTATGAAATTCCACACATTCATAGAAATTGCCTTAACCTTTAACATGAAATACTGTATGTAGTAAATACTTTTATTTCTTTATTATCGTAAGATTTTCACATTTTGAACTTGATAAGGGAAAGGTTTTAGACTTTGAGAGTTAATTATTTCATTTTAAATCAAGTCAACTCCAGTATAAATATAAAAAGTAATTTTCTTTAGATATCTGAAAGTCGCTAACATTTTATTTGATATTGGTAATACAATGCAAAATGCAAAATAGTATGCAAAATAGGATAAAAATACATTATATAATAAAAACATTACGTTTGAATTTAAGATTTACATTTCATACAGATAAAACGCAATACGATACATTAATGCAAATACATATGAATACGCATATATAAAACGGCAATTAAATTTAACTAGTATTTTTACAAACTCTTGCAAAGAAATAGCAAGTAGAATTTATTGTAAAATATCTAAAAGTAAGTTTAATCGCAAAGAAGCATCAAGCATAACCAGACATCGCAAACTGTTGATTCCCAAATTTGACTTTTCCTGATAAAAAATCGGCAAACTTTCATTTATCATCCATTTGCAGCCGTAAAAATATAAAAATCATTAACCTCTGTACTTTCTTTTCACGTAAATGACGCCATCCAAACTTCTGTACTTGCTTTCCATGTAAATCATCTCGTACTTCAACTCTCCATCCTCTCGTATTTCAACATTTCTATTATCCAACCAAAGTCGTTTGTCATAACGCAATTTTTGGGAGTTCCACGATGGCTAACTGGGGTACTTGAAATAGACCACGCCGGTGCTGCCTCCCGAATATATGTGTTCCAAATTGGTGAGGACACGGTGCCACCTCTGTTTGTTGGACGTCTGGTCCACCTCTAAAGAATTGTAGATGACAAATATACCATATACAGCAGTAAGCACGCTTTCGTTGAGTACTGCACCGGGTGGAATCAAATCGTTGCTGGACATTGTAGGTTTGCTCATTTCGCTCGGATTAAATCCAAAATACTTCAAAATCATTTTGTGGCATGCAATTCCAAAATCGGGTTCTGCTTTGGTAATTGCATTGGACAATAAATATGCCTTGGCCAGCAGGGCATAAACCGGGGACAACGTCGTTCCCAGAGTAAAGGGCACATCATCCTGATGAGCTTTACGGAGTTGGTTGATGAGCTCACGAACATCTCGAATCACTAGCGGTATATCTCTCTCGGGTTTCTTGTCTATCACTCGGCAAATCCCAGAGTACACATTCAGCAAAAGTGCTCTTTCTCTCCGTACGACATCCGGTACTTCATCGTCCAATCGACAGGAGAGACAGCCACATCGAACGCCACGCTTTGAACACAACTTTGTCCTGGATGTCAAGAGTGGGTCCGAAGAAAGACACGGCAAAAATATTTCCTCCCCATAATTGATGTTCTGGATGGCCCTGATGAAGATCACGTCGTTGAATTTGTGGACAGAAGAATTCGGCATGCAGCTGTGGTTGAAGTAGGAAGGCCACTGGAACAAACCGAATCCTTTTCCGGATCCGGATAACCCATTGCCAAACGAGTTGCATTCAATGATACCTTTTAGTTGTTTCATGTCCACTATCGGTTCCATTTGTGTTTCTGGGTCGCAGAAGCATGACGGAGGCACCACTTTCACAGGTCTGCTTCCGTCGTAAAGTGAGTTGATGATCGGTCCAAGAGTACACGGATTACTGATGAACTTGGTGGCGAGCTGATGCAGGAGATCTTGCCAGCAATCAAGGTTGATATTGCCTTCTGGATTTTTCATCACCAAAGGTTTCTGCGAATGTACCAAAGCATTGGAAACAACCAGCAAGGTCCCTGGTGTCACTTGACCAGTGGCGACTACACCACGACCTTCGTCCTCAATCGTAATTATTCTTACGGGGCCAATGTAATCGGCGCAATCGATGCAGATTAGTGGATTTGCGTCTGCAGTATAATACACGTCATCAACATTGTACTGGCCCGTCCCTTTTTCCAGGACACGAGTGTCGCATTTCTCAATCAAGGTATCCACGCTCACTGACCCTGGATTAATCTTTTTATACTTCTCGAAATACTCCAACGCCTCTTCGTACTTTTTGAGAGGGTAACTCGATCTTCCAGCGTCGATGAGAGCAGGTGAATGGTGGGGATCAGATTCCAGAACAATATCAGCGAATTTCTTTGCAGTTTCGAAAAGGCCTTGGCCCATGAATGCAGTACTCAATTTCACGTACAAGGATCTGATGAGGTATTCGTTGTGTTCTTCCTGTTCTGCTTTTCTCAAGCCCAAGAAGTAACAACGAATGGCTTGGCGATTTTTTCCTAACAAAAACAAGCAGTGTCCACGTTCCTTCCATTTGGTTGCTGTAGATGGCAGGGGAAACCGGAGTACAACATCAGGAACGTCACATTTCCAAACAATCCCATCGGTAAATCTGGATAATTCGTGTCCTTCATAAACGAAGATCATGTCTGAAGGACTTTCGCAACGCAAGACGCAGTCGCCATCATCGGATTCCGAGCAGAATGGTTCTTTCAGGATAAACACTGTACCAATAGGGAGAAAATCGTGTAGGCTGTGGTTTTCCTGAAATATACGATTGTAAACTTCCAAAACAGCACAAGTGCCTTCGTGGTCCTCCACGACAGAGATGATTTTGCCATCTCCATATGGTGCTACTAACGTGCGCAGTATCAAATATCCTCCAAGAGCCGTCAGTTCCAAGCATAGGTCACGAAGACATTGTCTGTTGAGGTTGTTCAGGGGAGTCCTTGAAGTGTCACAACCTGGACTGACAACCACGGTCAGGTCAATCGGCATGGACATATATTTTGCTGCATGCGAATGTGCTGCAATCAGTTCTCCTACATTTCTTGCAAACCGAGGCCTTTGTCCCCTTCGACATGTCGATGCCTCTGCAGGCTCAGCTACGATGGCCGGAGGAACTGGATCTACATTATCGCCATCACTGACAAATATTTAAGAGAATATACTGAACATGTATAGAAACTTCACATATTCATCATGATCCATGGATACTGTCAGTGGACGGTATCCATGGTTCATGAGTATACACTGATGTCGGACATTCACATAAAGCCATTGTTTAATTTTAACCAACTAATAAACGGGGTATTTTATCGGTATATAAAGTATCATTTAGGTAAAGCTAGTAATGTTTCGACGATTACAGGGAAGAAATTTAGAATGTTACAATGCCTTTTCTGGTATTGAAGCATTTTGTTATGTAATGTTCTGGATGTTAAATTTTCAGAAAATTAATTTGTTCAAGCAAGTATACCTTTCAATGTATCTGTTTTCCCACTGGCGTATTGTTACTTTTTTTCCACGAATCGGCCACAGTTCCATGAAGAAAGGATGTAGTGTATAAACTTACTATAATAAGATCCGCAATCATAAGCTAACGCATCAATTTACCATTAATTTCTTCAAACAAGATTTGCGCATTTTCAAAACACACAAAAAATACAGAAAATTTTGTCAGAAAATACAAATTTCATAAATCTGACACAAATAGCAAATAATCTCTTTAATAAATACTGTACACCAGCATGCTATTTTATACAGCAAAATAATTTAAAGGCCTAGTACTTTAAATAAAGAAAATATACTGAAACATTACCAGGCATGTTATTACTGTACATACAGTATGCATTTTATTGCTGATTTTCATTCATGTTATTTAAAAATCTATGAGCAATTTATTGTAAGCATTGTAAAGACTAAAAACTGAAATTCCTCACACTACAAGTTTATCAACTTATCAAGTGTCCAAAAAATCTGAGTTTCGTTTACGTTAGGCTAAATCTATCCAGCCTTGGTTAACTTGAGTAACATAGTCGAGAAAATAAAATTGCTGTTCACTGGACATATAGTACTTAAAGATTTCATTTTCAGTTCACTCACCTTATAAAATGAATAGATAACCCAATGGTTTTACCGACAGCTAAAACGATATAACTCGATATATGGAACAGGACAAAACCTCCGTTAAAACTATCACCCCAAATTAAAATAGCATGGCGTTAGAGAGAGAAATGTGTTACGAAAACATCCCTCATTATGATTGGTCCCAGTGGTCAACTGTTGTAAAACAGTTGTAGTGAAATCAAGGTCATCGATAAGATCAGATTAAATACTGGAAGCACACATAACAGCATTCCTTGAATTCAAATAAATATTATATGAATTAAATATAATTCAGCTGTTAAAATTACGCAGGGTCCTATAAATTTTAAGTACCTTCGAAATACATGTGCATTATGTAGAAAACGTGGTGTTATTGGAAAACCTGTGTAGTGCCCTGCTTCTTTTCTGATGTTACAACCTGTTCGTAAGACATCAAGAATAGATGGGTGCTGTTATTGGTCTATTTTGGCATACGCATTCAATTGATTGCCAGCGCCATATACTGTACTGTATATGGCGAATTCTCTACAGAGGAGTATTTAGTACAAAATAAATGGAACAACCATCTTAGTCATTTCAATCTAATAGGGGCCAATACAATGCCCAAACTAATTATAAATGAAGCTAAAATAAGCCAATCAAAACGCACCTTTACATTTTTTTGCTTTAACTGTATGCAGAATAATGTAGTTATTATTTAATCCATATAGGTACGAATTTTATTACATTAAATTTGTGTATACAGTACAGGAATAATAATGACGATAATGATGGTGACAAAATGCTCTGTAATACATTGTACAATTCATGCACTGTAGTTGTCTAGAAACCTTTGGGGCTCCTGCCACTGCTTCCTGTAGTTCTTCAGAGTTTTCAGCCTCTGGTACTACCGTTCCTTGTACTGTAGTTCTTAAAAAATATAGGCTCTCCTACTACTTCTCCTTGCTCATTATTCGAAGTTCAAATCACTGCTGCTTCCTCTAACTGTTATTTGTTGATTTTTACTGAACAGAAAAACATGATTGCTACAAGTTTTTTAGAAAATGCAAGTACATGTACACTGTTCATGCGTACAATTTATTGCATCGAGATTACCAATAAAACGAATAATACTGAAGATACCAAATAAATGGTTAGCCAATTAAAACATGAAAGTCTTTCAGCTTTACATGTACATGTACATTACGAGGTCGTTAATGTGCCAAAGAAAACCAAGTCCTCTTGAGACTAGACAAAAGCAATTCAATCTCAAATTTCGTAAAACATTGCAATTCGAAACAATTTCTTGAAAACAAGAATTTTAAAACATTTTAAAACATCATTCAAACTAACATACAGTATGTCCGAAAAAAAGGTTAAATGTTATTGAAGCACATTCCCTGGAGCGATAAATCTGAACAATTAAGTCATGTTCGTGACATTACAATTAAATGTATATGCGTGTGATATTACATGTAAAAATGCTAGCAATTTTTTCCGATTTTTGAAATTAGATGTACAAGTTTTGCCAAGCGTTCTAGAATCAATCCTTAAATTGCTCAATTATCGCATCGATACTGGGATATGCAAGTATTTCAACTCCAGTATTTTTCTCCGGAGTACAACTTTTCCAAATTAAGGAGGATACCGAACCATCGCTTCGACTTCTCTAATTCAGATAGTATACAATTAAACGGGTAACTGAGCCAAGCTAGTACACTGGAATCGAATAATGCTTTATTGTAAACTTCCGAACTGTCAGTTGGCAGATTTCGCGATTTAATTCCTAAAAATTTCAGAATCACTAAGGGGCCCTAAATTTCTGGTAAAGAGCCTAAATTAGCGCAATGATTCCCTACTACCTTGCTGAGCAAAGCGATTATTGGAGCCAATTTCGGATTGAGATACAAAAAGTAATACGAGCGACTATAATGCAATTGTTAAGTTGGATGCAATTGTATTTTAGCGTGAGAATCGAATAAATTCGGTCATTTTCTTATCTTCATCAGTTTGGTCTCTCCATCGTCTTTGTTTAGCACCTCATTATTGTTCACCACACTGTAGATCATTTCGTACTTATGCATCAAGTCTGAGCGTTAATCATGTCTGATCTAAGCATTACAAATAGATATTAAGAATAATTTGTAATAAATTTAAGAAATATTCAAAATATAAAACTTTGGAAGGTCGGGGCACACGTTTATAATTACCGCGAAATTCCAAAGACAAATTCAAGTTACAGTATACTGTGTTAAATCAAGACTGTTCAGTCTGTGTCCAAATATACTGTAGATCCCGCGTGCACATTCTTTCCTTTCCACCAAGATAATCTATCCTTAATGAGCATCTTGATGCACTGCGCTATCTACATATGGCGAATTTTATGCTATATTTATTAAAAATAACTAAAACAACAATCTTGACCATTTCAAACCAATAGGGCCAATTAAACTTTCAACAACATTTATGAAGATTCACGCGTATCTGTAAGATTGCAAAGGAGCAAAAAAACAAAGAAAGTATTTAATACAATTAAAACATTTTTGTTTGACTTTGTAGAAATGTTATTATCCAATCATACTGTATGTCTAGAAAAATTATACTCAATTTGCACATTTTCAAAAAAAAAGCATAATATCATGACAAAAATACATGTATGCTGACCAATTAAGGAGAGCAATTTTATTACACAACTTTTCTATATACATGTACATGTAGGCACATTAGTGTAAAGGCTCAATAGGGGAACTCAAGAATGTAGTTCCACGCCAGCAGTTGTGGAACTTTATACAGCAATGCAATCCATGTTGTTGTCTAGAAACCTTTGGAGATCCATCCATTCCATTGGTGTAGTTCTTCGAAGTTTTCATCCTCTATGTACAACTGCTGAAGAGATCGTTCTTCAAAGTTTCCAAACTGTGGTGTTATCTCTAAGTTCAGCCTTTGCAATTACTGCATCCTGTTCCATTACCCTTACTGATATTTTGCATCTTGGAGTGGTTTTTACTTGACAGAAGTAAAGCTTTTACGAGAGCGTTAAGACAACATGGGTACTGATGATGAATGTGACACATAATAAGGGTACTCACAGAGGCGTTAAATTGTGCTCAATTTGGGTAAAATCCAGCGATTTTGACAATATGCGACATGCTGAATTAATGCTAAACACTTGGCTATACGAGGTACAAAAATGCGCGAAATAACGCCGTTTTGTTGTACCAGCAGGTTTTAAAATCAACACTGCACATGCGTTAACAGGGAGTAGAAATCTGCTCATTATGATTGGGAAAAATTCTGCATGTTCGCCGAGTACCCTTAATATGTTACGTCAATTACAACATGCAAGTGTTTAAGCTTGAACATTTGCCATTCAGGTATAAGATTCATTAAAATGAGAGAAATAGATGAGCATTCGTAAACTTCGAAAAAATGGCATAGCTACAATGTAAATTTCGTAGATAAAAATTTTTTGATGAAAAGACAATGAAATGAGGCCATTCATGACTAAAACTACCACGTCTTCTTGAGACCAGACAAGTCTGCCAAAATTACGATCACAAATTTCTTAATAAATTGCAACTCGAATGCATTTGTAAAAGAAATTTTTTAAAACTTTTGTAAACATCATCCGAAAAGAGAACCTAATGATGTTTATCTGAGAGATAAAACTGAAGGAGCCACGTTAGTTGTCATCATATCATTGCATGCAATTCCATACGAGAGCCAACACCAGCATCAATTGTCCAGAGATACACAGACTTTGCCAGGAGTTCTACAATTAAAGAAAATATTCGTGGATTTTCTCCAGAATAGCAGGATACAAGTCGTGTATCACCGCTTCGACGTCTGCTCCAGAGTAAATCCATTCCCAACCAAGGAGGATTTCTAACCACTGCCTCGATACGCCTAACTCACCTACGGAATTGTAAAGAAGTACTAAACGGGAAATTGCATAAAGTACGCTGGGATGTAATATTGTCGTGTCTTTTTGTAACTCAGCGTGAGGATTATTAAGCGTGAGTTTCCGGTCAAATCCCAGAAACTTCAGTGTCATTAAGTGGCTCTCAATTTCATATTCCATGTTCCAATTGGGGTGAGGATTCGCGAACACCCTGCTGAGCAAAGCGTACATTGGAGCCAACGCCGCTCGACGATGAAATTCCATGTCATCCCTGTAAGTTTTACCGTACTGGAATTCTAGAACGAGAATACGCTTGGCGAGTTCCGACAACATTTTTAACTTCTCCAGCCTGGTCTTATCATTGTCTGTATCGCGCAACTCGTTAGCCTTTAAAATTTTGCAGAGCTCTTCATATATAATATCCATGCGCTCACGTTCTGCATGTACCTCTTCCGGTGCTTCATTCACGTTCAGATCGCAAAGCCAACAACTACACAAGAATCCGCGGTCCAAACAGAAGTTTACTCTGGAAAGTAACGGAAATTCCCAAGAGACGTACGAAACCAATATTTCCTGCCCTTCCTGAATAGGCTTGATGGCCCTGATGAACACCACGTCGTTGAACTCCGTTACCGAAGCATTCGCCACACAACTGTGGTTGAAGTATGACAGCCATTCAAACAATCCACATCCCTTTCGGTGGACAGGGCTCCTCGCCAGACTCGACTTGAAGTTATTGGATTTAGGAACATTCCCGAGCATGTTGACATGGAGAATGGCCTTCAGTCTTTCGAAGTCCACTACTGGTTCCTCCTGCTCTGATGGAACACAAAACTGCACGGCAGCTCCATCCCTCTCCTGCACTTGCGCTCCAGGATAAAGACCGTAGATGATCCTACCGAAAGTGTCCGGATTCTTGGCCATCAATTCACCGAGTTGAACAGCGAGGTATTCCCAAGCTTGAGCATGCGCGTTTGCTTCCTGCTTCAAAGTGTATCCGATGGCTTTGGAAACTGCCAGCAGAGTCCCTGGGTCCAAGTCACGAGTAGCAATGACACCCCGACCTTTGCCATCGATGGTCACGAGCTCAATGTCACCTTCATAATCCGCCAAGTCCAATGGTTGATATGGCTCTTCAACGCGAAGCCTAAACAAGTCCTGGAGGAGGGGAAATTTCCCACTGTTTTCCTCGTTTAATCGTTCACTCGATTGTCGACATTCCCTCGCGACGTCTTCTTCGACGTTTCTAGCCAGACGGCGGTATTCACTAAAATATTGATGGGCATCCTGGTACTGTCTTAGCTGGTAGCAAGCTCTGCCACCGATGAGGAGGGCCTGAGTGTTGCGAGGATTGACATCAACAACCTTCTTTGCGAATTCTTTGGCAGCCTCCCAATATCCTCTCTTCCAGTAAGTCGCGGCCAGTCTTAAGTTCAACTTCCTCTGTAGCTCCAGTAGACTCACTTCACTGTCACCTCGCGCACGACAGCTGAGCAGTTCCTTCTTGATATTGTGCATTGCGTTCAAGAAGCACCTCAAGGCGAGATGGAACTTGCCAGCTCTGAATAACGAATTTCCGGAGTCCATCCAATCGACTGCTTCTCCTAGCCCGGGGACTTTCTCCATGGGATCCTTCTTTATTTTCCAATAAGTATCAACATCGATATCAATCACATCCAAAAGCTCTTCATCAGTTATATACAAGAAGACAATGTTCGATGGACATTCGCAGCGTAAGACATGATCACTGCGAGCTGTGATCTTGATCAAGTACGGGTGCTTCAGGGCGAAGAGTATTCCTAAGGGCATGACGTCGGAGAGGTCCGCATTCTGGTCAACGGTGTAGTTGTACAAAAAAAAATGCGATTCATTCCCTTTGTGGTCTTTCACGACAGTGGCAATGCCACCGCGGTCTTTGAGAGGAACTTGACAATTACGAAGCAACAGGAAGCGTTCGTGGGCAGGTCCAGTCGATTGGCGGAGTTCCTCGATGGACATTATCTTCAAATCTTCTAACGGAGTCGTTGAAGCTTCTTGAGTTAAACGATCAATAACAGGGATGAAAGGTCCATCGCGAACTCCATCAAGTGCCGCTTCAATGTTCTCAGCTTCTGGACGGCCCCCTACCGCTCCCTGTACTTCTTCGAGGGGTAGAGCCGCTGCAGCGCCCCCTACCGCTCCCTGTACTTCTTCGACGTTTAGAGCCGCTGTAGCGTGTGGTAAAGTTACCCTTCGTTTCTTGAAGTTTCGATTAGTTAAAGCGCCCCATAGCGCTACCTGTAGAGTTCCGGAATTTCGAGACGCTGGAGCGCCTCTTAAGGTTCCCTCTAGTACCGCTGGTTCGAAGTTTCGAACCACTAGATCACCACGTACCACTTCCTGCCGCCTTTCGATGTTTCGAGCCGCATGAGCGCCCCTTACCACTTCCGGTCGGTTTTCAAAGTCTGGAGTCCTTGGAGTGCGACTAACCGCACCCTGTCGTTCTTGTGCGCGTCGAGCCGCATCAGCGCCCCGTACCACTTCCTGTCGTTTTTTAACTTTTTGAGTCCCTGTAGTGCGACTAACCGCACCCTGTGGTTCTTGTACGTGTCGAGCCGTAGGAGCGCCCGAAACAGCTTTCTGAACTTCTTCGACGGGCTGAGCTGCTGGAGCGCCCCCTACCGCTTCCGGTAGTTCTTCGACGTCTTGAGACGTATCAGAGTTCAGCAACGCTATTTGACTTTTTACGAAGCTTTGAGGAGTTAAAGCACGCCTTGCCGCTGGCTGTAGAAGTCCGAACTTTCGAAGCCTTGGAGCGCCCCCTACCGCTCCCTGTAGTTCTTCGACGTGCCGTGCCGCAGGAGCGCCCTCAACCGCTCCCTGTACTTCTTCGACGGGTCGAGCTGCTCCAGAGTTCAGGAGCGCTACCCGTTGTTTTACGAAGTTTCGAACTACTGGATCTCCCAGTACCACTTCCAGTCGTTTTTCGATGTTTCGATCCACATGAGCGCCCTCTACCGCTCCCTGTAGATTTTCGACGTTATCAGCAACTGGTGCGCCCTCTACCGCTCCCTGTAGATTTTCGACGTTATCAGCAACTGGTGCGCCCTCTACCGCTCCCTGCAGTTCTATAATATCCTCAGCCACTTGACCTTCTACTTCGTCATTGTTTGCAGCCAATGGAAATCGTCCGAGGTGAAACTTCTCACCCATGCTGGCAAAAATATTAGATTTGAAGAGTTAACATAGGTTAACAAGTTTAAAACAATCATAACACAATACAGATCACACCCTAAGGACTTATCACCTAGTTTGGACAGCAAAGCATAGTTGCAAAAAGATCATACGAACAATGCTCTGTTAAAAGCACACAAGTGGTAGATACTCTAAACTAGCACAAAAGAAAAAGTCGTCTAGCATCAGGGAGAGACACTAAAATACCATGCATTGAAAATAAGCATTTTTAATGCATTATCACGCGATTAAACACGTACATGTATATGCAAATCCAATTAAGTTCCAGATTTAAAACAGCATGCTTTGTTTAAGATACATGTAATGCGAAGTATTGGAATCCCAACTTTTTAAATGTTATTCAGTACATGTACATTAGTTATTATGGAAATCTAAGTTTTTAACTACCAAAGTAATAACTTAAACTTAGCACATATGCAATAATTGGGGTAATTTACTCGGTTTTGATTCCGGGGGATAAAACTCACTTTCTCAGAAGTCAGAACTCTATACATTTATCGTTAACCACATTAAAATTCTTAAAATTAGAAAAAATTTCACCTTAGATGTTAATGGATCGTTATGAAATCTTGTCTTCACGACGTGCACGTCTTAAAATGGTAATTTTGGCTGCAGAAAGCCCTATTTAAATCTCCGGTTAATGGCGATCCAATTTAAAATGCGGCTAAAAATGGGTAAGGCAGTCAGGAAATGCATTCCCAATATACGAAATATGTACTTGTAGGTGTGAACACCAAAATTAGTAGTTCAACATCATTAGTAAGAAATTTGAAAAATATTTCAAATAACCTTTTGTCATACTGTGCTTTTGTGGAATACTGCGGTATGCGTTTTAATTGTCACGCAATTCCAAAAATAAATGTACCAAGGTTGAAATTAAATTGTTCAGCTTAATACGTCCAAACAAGTCCAGTGTCATTCTTTCCCTCCCATATAATTGCAACATATTTTGCAAAACATCTTAAAAACCAGCTCGCAGCGCCGCCTAGGTACATTGGATTATGGGGAACGTCGTTCACTTTAAGTGAGTTACTCACTCCAACTTCACTCAACAAAGTGAACTACTTCGTTGAACTAGTTCATCGTTCACTAGTCCGAACCGGACTAGTGCTTCATACCAAACATGCATGTACAATGTACAGTGTATATGGAGTTAGTGCCCTAGGAGAACATACCGTTTCATATGGTTAATGACATTACTTATGCGCGTATTTGAAGAAGAAATTTGTAATGATGGCCAGTAATGATGACATTTCATTGACCGTGTAACTTGTAAGCAGAGTATAGGGCCTACTGTAGGTGTGAGGTTGAAAAATATTGAAAGCGTAATGATGCAACATTTTTTTAGGTAATGTCATATTACAGTTGATGACATTATTACTTAAAATTTAGGGGAACCCTACACGTCTCCTACACTAAATCTTCGCTCAAGGAAGCCATAAATGCAAATCATGCAAAGTAACCGTATTGGTCGAGCTAAACGGCTATTCGAATCTTCGTGAGATACAATAGGATACTCATTTATTGACACATTTTGAAGTCGTGGAATAATGTGTACAAAAGAATTGCATTAATTGATTTCAGCTGTAGAACAGCGATAAATGTTAGTGAATTTGGAAACAGACCAGCGTGTAAATTTTCGCAGGTTAGGACGGCCAAAAATGTCATTCTTTAGGGTTCTACTGTATATACATGTACATGTACATACTGTATATCTGAGTATACCTAGTAGGCTACAGTCTTACAACTGGTAACTTTTTAATCTTCCTTGCGATTAATACAATTTAAACAATCAACACCTTCGGAAAACATTAGACACCAGGTTTCATACTGTTTGTCATTTCATTATCTTCAATTTTAGTATACACTAGAAAAACTAATACAAACATCAAGATTTGTAAACGTTGAACAAATTTTATTCATAATACAATTTGTTTTCGGTTATATACTAGTACAACTGCGAATCTGAGATGAAGATGAAATAAACGATGGCAACCCACTTGCTATCAAATACAAAATTACATGTAATACATTGCAATGTTAAATATAAGCTATCACATTATAAAACTTCCCTAAGTGACAGTAAAACATTAGAAAGAAAACTAGAATACAGCAAACTGAACTTTAATATTAAAAACGCCATAATAATGTATGTATCGACAGTTTTTCAATTATGCAAACTCAAATTTAATCTTCAAACCATCACCAACAACTAGACAAACATGAATGGTTTCAAAACACATAATAACTAATACAAGCAATCATAATTTCTCTCAAAATCAGCTACACCAGCATTTAATAACTAACTGAAAGAAACTACAAAACGTTAGCTTAAAAATTACCATTGGAAATATTTTCTTTGGAAATTTAACATTTGAACGGGCAAGGACCAAACAACTTAAGAATCTGGCTAAGGTCCCCTTGTTGAAATTTTCCATAACTACACGGTTTAGTTTCATAAATAATTTCTGTAAACATTTTATGAAAGGTTTGTCCCATTACTGTACTCAAAACATCAGCAATTCCATAAGCTGTTTTGGGATATTTTGGACCTTTCTGGACAAGCTGAAAATCAATTTCGCAACTGGGAGCCCTCCACCAGAGCACTTATTTTCCAACAGTTCGAGGTTCTTTACCCACTTCGTTATATTCATTGGCATGCTGATTAGTCTGACTGTAAATGTACACAATGGAGCCACCGAACGCTGCACATTAACATCCAGCAGCTATAGTGTATGGGGCTCACATATGGGGGTTACATTACAGAATTTACACATACTGTTAAAATCGCGACTCGTACAATATATTTGGCAAATTCTATAAAGTCTCTACCATCAAAAATATGTCCTCTCCTTTTCTGATGAAATGGACATCTCAGATGACGATGACATCGTTTAAGTGGTAAATGGTGGCATTAGGAATGCAGTTGTGCTTGAAGTAGGAAGGCTTGTTGAACACCCCTTTATGGACGGATGCTTCAGGGCAAAGATGGTTACTACGGGTAAAATGTCGTTGATGTCCGCATTCTGATCCACGGTGTAGTTGTACAAGCAAAAAAAAAGAAATGATATTTTATTGGTCTTCCACGATAGAGTCGATAGTGATAATGCCGCGATTTCTGTGGGTTTTTTCAAAAACATACAGACATGAGCAGTATGTCCTATACACAACTTACTTAACTTTGCACATTCTCAGAAGGTTTCATAGCATTTACTTAACTCAAATTACAACATATTGACTATACATTGCCTATGTTATGAAAAATTTATTTCATACGACTTTTGTATATTGGTATAAAATGTATTGCATTGAATCTTCCCATAGGGTGAGAACACACAGAATGCTTACTGCAGGCGCTTACCATTCGACGTACACTAGCGCCACCAAGCGGGATAATGAGAGCGCGCACAAAAAAAGCTTAGCCTAGCCAGGCTGAGCTTACAAGAAGCGCTTATAACCTGAAGGAGATTTGTATGACGCAGAGTAACACACAGATCACTATAGACACTATTGGTCAAAAGTGTAGCCATCGATTGTATGCCGCCTATGTAACGTAAAAACGTACGTGTTCTGCACTTATCATGAGATGTTAATACGCATGTGGAAGGTTTTATGCGGAATGTTTCACCTAGCATAAGTTGCATAACGCATTCAGTGGCGCCACCAAGCACACTGACCATCTCGCTGATATCAGCGTTCATTGTGCACCCAAAAGCTGGAAAAAAAAGCTGAAAACAAGCACGATAGAAGCTAAAAGAAGCACGTCGAAAGTAAGCATTCTTTGTGTTCTCACTCATCGGCATACAAACGATGGTGAAGGTCACAAAATTCTCCACTATGTACAGCATTACAATTCATGTTGTTGTTTAGAAACCTCTGGAGATCCTTCCATTCCATTATGAAGCTATTCGAAGTATTTATCCTCTGGTACAACTGCTCCAGAAGTCGTTCTTCAAAGTTTCCAAACTGTGGTGTTACCTCTAAGTGCAGCCTTTGCAACTACTGCTTCCTGTGTCATTACTAATATTTTGTTTCTTGAAGTGGTTTTTACTTGACAGAAATAAAGCTTTTATAAGTCATTCTTTCAAATGCAATGCAGCTGGTATTCCGGGCATAAAATTTATTGAATCGAAATCGTAAAGACAACATGGGTACTAATAATGAACATGACACATAACATGCTAATTCAATTAAAATATGCAAAATATTTAGGTAACATTCATTAAAATTAGAAAAATACACGAGCATTCGTTAACTTCTAAAAACTTGCATCGCTACAATGTAAATTTCGTAGATAACAAGACATCGAAATGAGACCATTCATGACTAAAATTACCATGTCCTCTTGAGATCATTCGAATCTGCTAACAATGCGATCACTAATTTATTAAAACATTACAACTCGAATCCATTTGTAGAAGTAAAATTTTAAAACTTAAATACGAGAGCAACACCAGCAACAATTGTCAAGAGATTACAGACAAATGCCAGGAGTACTAAAATCTCGAAATAAAATTAAGTCTTCGATTATTCTCTTAATATAGGGATACAAGTATTTCACCACATTGATGTTTGCTTCAGAGTAAATGAGTTCCAAAGTTAAGAGGATTTCGCCTTTTCACCTTCGGAATGATAAAGAAGTACAAAACGGGAAGTTAGTAAGTTACATAAAGTACGCTTAAATCTAATATCGCCTTGCCTTCAAATAAATCGGCTATAGGTCTACTAAGCGTACGTTTCCGGTCAAATCCCAGATACTTCAGTCATTAAGTGCATGGCTCTCAATTTCACGTTCATTGTCCCTAAGAATTCAATGGCGTAAGAATTCGCCTACATTATGCTGAGCAAAGCGTACTTTGGAGCTAACGCCAGGCGACAATGAAATTCCTATCCATGTAAGTTTTACAGTCCTGGATTGCTAGAATAAGATTACGCTTGGTGAATTCCGGCAATATTTTTTATCTTCTCCTGCCTGGTCTTCTCATCTTCTGTCTTGAGCAACTTCTTATCCATTACCAATCTCGTAGATCTGCTCATATTTAATAGTCATGTGTGCGCGTCTGTGATGTACCTCATCCGGTGCTGCATGCAATCCAGATCGCAAAGCCAACAACTGCACTCGAATCCGTGGTCCAAACAAAAGTTTAGTCTGGAAAGCAACGGTAGTTCCCAAGAGACGGACGAAACCAATATTTTCTGCCCTTCCTGTAGGACCATCCCCGAGTATGTTGACATGAGAATGGCCTTCAATCTTTCGGAGACCACTACCGGTTCCTTCTCCGCTCTTAGATCGCAAAACAGCCCAGAGGGTCCAAGTAAAACCATAAACCAGTTCAAAAAGCGGGTCAGTTGCATTCAAGAAGACAATGTTCGATGGACATTCGCAGCATAAGACATGATCGCTGCGCCATTTTTCATATTGATCATGTCCAGGAACTTCAGAGCGAAGACAATTCTTAAGCACCCAGTAGTTATTCAAAGTTTCGAACCACTGGAGCGCCTCCTATCACTCCCAGTAGGTCTTCTAGTTCTTTTAAGTTTATAGTCGTTGGAACACTCCTTACCACTGGCAAACGTCTGAGGTGAAAGTTCTCACCCATGACGGCATCTGGTGTGCCCCATACCGCTTCCAGTAGATTTTCGATGTTATCAGCAATTGATGGCGAACGTCTGAGGTGAACGTTCTCACCAATGCTGGCAACTGGTGCGCCCCCTACCGCTCCCTGTAGATTTTCGAAGTTATATGCATCTGGTGCAGAAGATAGCAAAGGTCCGAGGTGAACGTTCTCACCCATGCTGGCCACTGGTTCACCCTCTACCGCTCCTTGTAGATGTTCGACATTATTAAAAACTGGTGCAGCTGATACCGAACATCTGAGGAGAACGTTCTCACCTTTGCTGGCCACTGGTGCACCTTCTACCGTTCCCTGTAGTTTGTTGACGTTATCAGCAACTGGTGCAGCCGATGGCAAACGACTGAGGTGATAGTTCTCACACATGCTGGCCACTGGGGCGTCATCTACCGCTCCCTGTAGATTTTTGACGTTGTCAGAAACTGGTGCAGCCGATAGCAAATGTCTGAGGTGAAAGTTCTTATTCATGCTGGCAACTGGTGCCATCTCTGCCGCTCCCTGTAGATTTTCGATTTTATCAGCAACTGGTGCAGCCGATAGCAAATGTCTATGGTGAACGTTCTCACCCGTGCTTGCAACTGGTGAGCCCTCTACCGCTCCCTGTATTTCTTTTAGTTCCTCGAAGTTTCGTACCACTGGAGTGCCTCCTACCGCTCCCAGTAGTTCTTCTAGTTTTTCGAAGTTTATAACCACTGGAGCGCCTCTTACAGCACCCAGTATCTTTTCTAGTTGTTCTAAGTTTTGAATCACTGGAGCGGTTCCTACCGCTTCCAGTAGTTCTTCTAAGTTTCGAACTACTGGAGCACTTCCTAACACTCCCAGCAGTTCTTCAAGTTCTTTTAAGTTTCGAGCCTCTGGAGCACCCCTTATCACAAGCAAATGTTCCAGGTGAAAGTTCTCATCCATGCTGGCCACTGGTTGTAAATTTCCAACATTGTTAGAAACTGGTGCAGCCGACAGCAAACGTCTGAGTACATTCTCTAGCACTCCCTGTAGAGTTTCAACGTCAACAGCAACTGGTGTAGCAGATTGCAAATGTCTGAGGTGAAAATTCTCACCCTTGCTGGAACCTGGTGTGCCCTCTACCGCTCTTTGTAAATTTTCGATGTTATTAGAAACTGGTCCAGGAGATAGCAAACCTCTGAGGTGAAAGGTTTCACCCATGCTGGAAACTGGTGTGCCCTCTACTGCTCCCTGCAGTTCTGCAAAATGCTGAACCACTGGATCGCCTCCTACTGCTCCCAGTAGTGCTTCTAGATCTTCGAGGTTCGGAGCCACTGGAGTGCCTCCTACCTCTTCCAGTAGTGCTTCTAGATCTTCGAGGTTCGGAGCCACTGGAGTGCCTCCTACCTCTTCCAGTAGTGCTTCTAGTTCTTTGGTGTTCGGAACAACTGGAGCGTCTCCTACCACTCTCAGAACTTCTTGTTTTTTGAGGTTTGGAACCACTGGAGCGTCCTCTACCGCTCCCTGTAGATTTTCAACGTTATCAGAAATTGGTGCACCCTCTACCACTAGCTGTAGTTCTCCAATCTCCTCCGCTAATTGAGCTTCTACTTCGTAATTGTTTGTAGCCAATAGCAAATGTCTGAGGTTTAAGTTCTCACCCATGCTGGTCAAAAAATTAGATTTCAAGAGTTAACATTTTTTAACCTGCTTAACACAATCATAACACAATACAGATCACACTCTTAAGAACCTACCACCTAAATTGGATAGCAAAGCATAGTTACAATAAGATGACACGAGCAAAGTTCTGTTAGCACGAATTTATAGCACACATCTAAGCATATACAGTAAGTGGTAGATACTCTAGAGACTAAGATACGCTGCTTTGAAGATAAGCATTTTTAATGCATTGCTACACAATCAAACACATATTCAAATCCAATTAAGTTACAAATTCAAAACTTAATGCTCTGTTTAATATAAGGCGAAGTATTGAAATGATGCAATTGGTCTCATTGCTTAGAATCCCAACTTTTTTTAATGCTTTAAATTAGTGATTAGTAGAACCCTGGTTTTCAACTACCAAAAAAATTACTTGTAAACTACACATGCAATAAATGCGTAATTTACTCAACTTTGACACGGGGGATAAAACTTACTTTCTCAGCAGAACTCTACATTTCTGGCTAATCACATTACAAATCTTATATTAGTCAATTTCTCACCTTTATTGTTAAATGGATCTTTAAAAAAAATTCGCATTACGTCGCGCACGTTATAAAATGGTAATTTTGGCTGTAGAACGCCCTATTTAAATCTCCGGTTAATGGCGATCCCAATTTAAAATGCGTGTAAACATGGGTAAGGCAGGCAGGAAATGCATTCATAATATACGAAATAAGTCGGTGTGAACAGCAAATATATCAATTCAACATCATTAGCAAGAAATTTGAGAAGTATTTCAAAAAACCTTTTGTGTACGCGTTTTGGTATTCGCACAGTATGGTATACGTTTCAATTGCCACGCAATTCCTAAAAAAAGTTCAAAGGTTAAAATTGCGTTGTTCAGCTTACGTCCAAACATGTCCAGTGCACAATCTTTCCCTCCCAATATAATTCCAACATATTTTGCAACACATCTTCATTCTTAAAAACAAGAACTTAGTGATTGTATTATTTTTATTGTTGTTTAAACTTTGATTTAAAAAAAATGTCCTAAAAGGAGCTTCATTCCAAACATAAATGTATATGGAATTAATGCCCTAGGAGAACAGTACCGTTTTATTAATGCACTACTTGTATATACTGTAGCCTCTCATATGGTTAATGATACATGTATTACTTTTGCACGTATTTGCAGAAGAAATTTATAATGATGGCTGGTAATGATGACATTTCATTGATCGTGTAAGCAGAGTTTGGGTAAGTGCAGAAAAAAACTTATTCAGTACGCTAGTCACTTACCGAATACTAGCGCCCACCAGCGGGCTAACAAGTCCTAATGCGTTTTAAATGAGGTTGCGTGAAGTGTCACCTTAGCCGAGCCAGGCTGAACGCTGATAAATTTATAAGAATGTTCGGAACATTCTTTTTGGAAATCGCGAAGCAGTCTTGTAAGACACAGAGTGGCACACGGATCACTATTGGGCAAAAGTGGAGCCATCGATTAATTGAATGCCGCCTATATGTACCGTAATAACGTGTCCTTCACTCATCATGAGATGCTAATGCGCATGTGCAACTACAATGCAAGGTTTTTAAAATAAGCCATTCTTCATGACTTCTCCCTGAATTTTCCAGACAGGAACTAGAATACTTCATGTATATTACTTATTGGTAGTTTATTCTTTTCTTAAAAGTTTATTTTAATCGAATTCTGTTTTTTTAAAAAGAGAAAAAACGGTTCATCGCTATAGTGCTATGCTGTTCTCATGTATTAAGCCTTGAACCATTCCTACATGCTAGCGCCACCTAACGGGAAACCAAAAGACATCCTTTCCCATTGAGATAATGGCGGCTACACAGGCCTCTTCGGACTGTTTTGCAAAATTTCTAACAGTTTCTGAGGACAAATTGGCCAAATTATCAACCTTTTCAGAGTATAAAATTTACGTTTTCAGAGTACAAATTTGCTTAACTTTCAACATTTTCAAAATACGATTTGTTTAAATTTTCGGACGCAAGAATGGGGGACGGCCTTTATGAAAGGCCCCTTACTAGGAGAAGGGGGGGGGGGAGAGGGCGGGGGCCCAAAAAGCTGTGGTGTTACCTCTAAGTGCAGCCTTTGCAACTATACTGCATCCTTGGACATTACATGTACTGATATTTTGTATCTTGGAGTGGTTTTTACTTGACAGAAATAAAGCTTTATAAGTCATTCTTTCAAACAGAATGCAGCTGGGATTCCAGACATAAAATTTATTGTATCGGGATCGTAAAGACAACATGGGTATTAATAATGAACAGACACATAATATGCTACGTCAATTAAAGTATGCAAAACATTCAGGTAATATTTATTAAAATTAGAAAAAGACATGAGAATTTGTTAACTTCTAAAAACTTGCATCGCTACAATGTAAATTTCGTAGATGAAAATACTAATGAAAAGACAATGAAATGAGACCAGTCATGGCAAAATTTACCATGTCCCTTTGAGATCATTCTAATCTACTAACAATGCGATCACTAATTTATTAAAAGATTACCAACTCGAATCCATTTGTAGAAGTAAATTTTAAATCTTTTTAAAATGCCAGCAACAATTGTCAAGATATTACAGACATTGCCAAGAGTACTAAAATCTCGAAATAAAAGTCTTCGATTATGCTCTTCATATGAGGATACAAGTATTTCACCACAGTGATGTTTGCTCCAGAGTTAATGAGTACCAAAGATAAAAGAATTTCGAGCCGCTGATCCGCTATCGCCTTCTCACCATCAGAATGATAAAGAAGTACAAAACGGGAAATTGCATCAAGTACGTTTAAATCTAAGATTCAGTAACTCAGCTATCGGTCTACTAAGCGTGTGTTTCCGGTCAAATCCCAGAAACTTCAGTCATTAAGTGGCTCTTCACTCGAATCTGTGGTCCAAACAAACGTTTAGTCCGAAAAGCAACAGTAGTTCCCAAGAGACGAACGAAACCACTATTTCCTGCCCTTCCTGAGTAGGCTTGATGAACACCATGTCGATCGTTGAAGTCGCCGATAGAAGCATTCGCCACGCAACTGTAGTTGAAGCAAGACGGCCATTCAAATAATCCACATCAGTTTTTGTGGACAACGCTCCTCACCAGACTCAACTTGAAGGTACCGGATGTAGGATAATCCCCGAGTATGTTGACATGAGAATGGCCTTCAGTCTTTTGGAGTCCACTACCGGTTCCTTCTCCGCTCTTGGATAGCAAAACAGCACGGTGGGTACAAGTAAAATCATTAACCAGTTCGAAAAGTGGTTCAGTTGTATAGAAGAAATGTTCGATGGACATTCGTAGCATAAGACATGATCACTGCGTTTTTTTTTATCTTGATGATGTTTGGGAGCTTCAGGGCGAAGACAATTCCTAAGAAGTTTGCATTCTGGGCAAAGATATAGCTGTACAAGAAAAGTCTAGAGTGCAATTCGTTCCCTTCGTGGTCTTCAAGCGCCTAGCTCCTACCGCTCCCAGTAGTTATTCGAAGTTTCGAACCACTGGAGCACCTCCTACCGCTCCCTGTAAATTTTCGACATTATCCGCAAATGGGGCAGTTGATAGCGAACGTCTGTGGTGAAAGTTCTCACCCATGCTGGCAAGTGGTGCACCTTCTACCACTCCCTGTAGATTTTCGACGTTATAAGCAACTGGTCTAGCTGATAGCAAACGTCCGCGGTTAAAGTTCTCACCCATGCTGGCAAGTGGTGCACCCCCTACCGCTCCCTGTAAATTTTCGACGTTATAAGCAACTGGTGCAGCTGATCGCAAACGTCCGAGGTTAAAGTTTTCACCCATGCTGGCAACTGGTGCGCCCTCTACCGCTCCCCGTAGTTCTTTAAAGTGCCGGACCACTGGAACGCCTCCTACCGCTCCCAGTAGTGCTTCCAGTTCTTCGACGTCCGGAACCGCTGGAGTGCCTCCTACTGCTCCCAGTAGTGCTTCTAGGTCTTCGACGTTCGGAACAACTGCAGTTCCTCCTACCTCTCTCAGTAGTTCTTCTAGTTCTTTGAAGTTATGAATCACTGGAACGCCCTCTACCGCTACCTGTAGATTTTCGACCTTATCAGCAATTGGTGTACCCTCTACCACTACCTGTAGTTCTTCAAAGTGTCGAAGCACTGGAGCGCCTCCTACAGCTCCCAGTAGTGCTTTTATTTCTTCAAAGTTCGGAACCACTGGAGTGCCTCCTACCGCTCTTACATGTTCTTCTAGTTCCTCGAAAATTGGAACCACTGAAGCTTCTCCTACCCCACTTAATTGTTGTTCTTCTAATTCTTCGAAGTTTGGAACCACTGGAGCGTCTACTACCGCCATCAGGACTTCTTCGATGTTTGGAACTACTAGGGCGTTTTCTACCTCTATCAGTTCTACTTCTAGTTCTTCGAAGTTTGGAACCACTTGAGCGTCTTCTTCCGCCATCAGGAATTCTTCGAAGGTTGGAACCACTACAGCGTCTTCTACTGCTCTTAGTATTTCTATTTCTTCAAAGTTTGGAACCACTGGAGCGCCCTCTACCACTCTCTGTAGATTTTTGACGCTATCAGCAATTGGTGTGCCCTCTACCGCAAGCTGTAGTTCTCCAATATCCTTAGCCAATTGAGCTTCCACTTCGTCATTGTTTGCAGCCAATAGCAAACATCTGAGGTTTAAGTTCTCACCCATGCTGTTAAAAATATCAGATTTGAATAGTTAACATTTTGTAACCAGCTTAAAACAATCATAACACAATACAGATCACACTCTAAGAGCCTACCACCTAGTTTGGCCAGCAAAGCAAGGTTTCAAAAAGATCATACGAACAAAGTTTTGTTAGCAGTGAAGTCTAGAACAAATGTCTAAGCATACATGTGGTACATGTAGATACTCTAAACTAGCACAATACCAAGTCATATAGCGTAAGGTAGGGACTAAAATACGCAGATATGAAAATAAGCATTTTTAATGCATTGCTATATTATAGTCAAACACATATGCAAATCCAATTAAGTTACAAATTCAAAACAAAATTCTCTGTTTAATATAACGTGAAGTATTGAAATGATGCAATTGTTCTCATTTTTTAGAAACCTAACTTTTTTTAATGTTTTAAATTAGTGATTAGGGAAACCCCAGTTTTCAACTACCAAAAAAATTACTTGTAAACTACACATGCAATGAATTCGTATTTGAGCCTACTCAACTTTGACACGTTAATCACATTACAAATCTTAAATTAGGCAATTTCTCACCTTTATTGTTAAATGGATCGTTGAAAAATTGTCTTCACGACGCGCACGTTATAAAATGGTAATTTTGGCAGTAGAACGCAATATTTAAATCTCTGGTTAATGGCGATCCCAATTTAAAATGAGTGTAAACATGGGTAAGGCAGGCTGAAAATGCATTCACAATATATGAAATAAGTCGGTGTGAACAGCAAAAATATCAATTCAACATCATTAGCAAGAAATTTGAGAAATATTTCAAAAAACCTTTTGTGTACGCGTTGCCACGCAATTCCTAAAAAAAGTTCAAAGGTTGAAATTACATTGTTCATCTTACGCCCAAACAAGTCCAGTGCGCATTCTTCCTCTCCCACATAATTCCAACATATTTTGCAAAACATCTTAAAAACAAGAAGTGATTGTATTATTTTTATCGTTGTTTAAACTTTGATTTAAAAAAATGTTTTAAAAGGAGCTTCATTCCAAACATAAATGTATATGGAATTAATGCCCTAGGAGAACAGTAACGTTTCATTAAAACACTATACGGCGCACTCATCATTCATGGGACCTTGCACTAATTCTTTTCTCTAAGAAGCCATACAGTAAATGCAAATCAGAAATAACCGTATTGGAGTTACATGTAAACGGATATTCAAATCCTTGTGAGACACAATCGTGGAATCATGTGTACAAAAGAATTGCATTAATTGATTTAAAAACAGCGATAATATTAGTGAATTTTGAAACCAACTACTGTATAGTGTGTCAATTTCCACTAGAGACTTTATGACTGCCAAAAACTTCATTCGTTAGGCTTCCGTTAGCTTTAGCTTGTAACCTTTCAGTCTTACTGGCGACTAATACAATTTAAATCAATCAACACTCTCGAGAAAACATTAGACACAAGGTTTTCATACTGTACAGGTATGATATTTTATTATCTTTAATTTTATTACTAGACTCTAGAGAAACTATTACAAGCTGTAACAAGCACCAAGCATACAATTTGTTTGTATCTGCGAATCTGTGATGAAGATAAACTAAACAATGGCAACACAATTGTTATCAAATACAAAATTAATACACTGCAATGTTGAATACAGTATATACTATCACATTTTAAAACTTCAAGTAATATCAGTAAAACATTGTAAAGAAAAGGAGAATACAACAAAGGGAACTTTAATATGAAAAACAAGATAATTTATATATCGGCAATTTTTTAATTATGAAATCTCAAATTTAATCTTAAAACCATCAACAACAACTACACAAACAACAGAGATTTCTAAGCACAGAATAACTAAAACATACAGTCAAATTCTGTCAAAATCAGCTGCACCAGCATATAAAAGTACAGTATATGAAAGACAATATAAAAAGTTAGCTTAGAAATTACCATTGGAAATATTTGCTTTTGAAATTTAGCATTTGAATGGATGAGAACCAAAGAACTTTAAGAATTTGGTTAAGGTCTTCTTGTGGACATTTTCAATAACTACGCGCGGTTTAGTTTCATAAATAATTTCTGAAAAAAAAATTATTGAATTGTTTTGCCATTGCTGAACTCAACAACGGAAAATACTGTTTGCTGTTTTGGCATATTTTGGACTTTTCTGGAAAGCTGAAAATCAAGTTCATTTTCAAGTTTCTAATTAAAAATGATCCTTGATATTAAAAAATCTCTCAGTTGCAACTGAAAGCCCTCCACCAGAGCAAAATTGCTCTTCATGTGGATAATTTCCAGTGGACCAGTGAAATTCGCGCAGTCCATGAGTTTTTTGAGGATTCGTCAGTTGTTTTGCAAACATTTTCGGCATATCGAAATCTCAAACATCTTTCTCATTAAAATGCAATTAAAACGAGCACGAGGAAGGTAGTAAATGTATATCTAAACATCACAAATAAAAATTAAAAATAATTTGTAATAAATCTGATAAATTTGAGAAATATTCAAACTATTCGACTTTGGAAGTTCGCGGTACTCGTTTACAATTACTGCGCAATTCCAAACACAAATTCAAGTCACAGTACACTGTGTTACATTAAGATTGTTCAGTCTGTGTCTAAATAGATCCGTGCACTTTTTTTTCCCTTTCCACCAAGATCATCTACATGTATCTTTAATGAGCATCTTGATACACTGCGCGTTTTACATACTGTATATATGGCGAATATCCTGCTATATTAAACACAGTAAACGAAGAGACCAGTATGGTGACTCCGCCCACTTTTACCTAGCAATGAGCTAATTTCGCCGCACAGGAATAGTGCATAAGTGAAAAGTGGTTTACTTATGTGAGTTACTCACTCCGACTTCACTAACCAAAGTGAACTAGTTCATCGTGTACTAGTTCAAACCGGATTTAAGTGAAGTAGTGTCAACTGTCGTCAACTAGTAGAGTTGAGTCAACATGTTGATTATACGTTATTGTGTGGCACGCTACACTCGTTCTGGTGGTTTCAACATCAAAGGTGCCGACACGGAGTGATACTGGTCTTTTCGTATACAGCAGTGTGTATATTTATTAAAAATAACCAAAACAGCAATCTTGACCATATCAAGGCCATAGGGCCAAATAAACTGTCAACAACATTTATGATGATACATCACATGCATCTGTAAGATTGTAAAGAAGCAAAAATAAAAAAAATGTATTTAATACTATTAAAACTTATATTTTTGCTTTGTAGAAATGTTATTATCCAATCACACTGTATGTTCTGACAAACCATACTCAACTTTGTACATTTTCAAAAATCGTTGTTGTAACATTGACTTAAAACACAACATTATAACAAAAAAACATGTATGTTGCACAATTAGGGAGGATTTTATTAGACAACTTTTCTATAATCATGTACATGCAGTCACATTACTGCATGAACTTATTGACTTTATTGCATCGCATTAGCATAAAGGCATAATACAGATGATTAATGTGGCAAAATGCTATGTAGAAAAACTTACGTGGTTGTCTAGAAACCTCTGGAACTGATTCCTGCAATTCTTTTATAGTTTTCAGCCTCTGCAAGGTACTACCGTTCCCACAATGGTTATTTAAACGTTCAAGGCTCTGCTTCTTCCACTAGCTTCTATTCTTCGTTAAATTTAACTGATCAGATAAAACATGATTTTTCTAAGTGTTTTAAAAATACAAGAAAATTTTTATACCAAGATAAGATTTATTGATTCGAAATTGTGAAGGAAACACGCGTAGCGATAATGATGATATCGTAAGTCTTTGAGCTTGAACATTTGTCATTAGATAAAAAAAATCCAAAAATATGAAATACATGTAGATATATTCGTGAACTTGCAAAAACTTGCATTGATGATATGTATGAAATTTTGAAGCACGCAATTGGCAATGGAATGAGGTCGTTATTGTGTCGTTAAAGAAAATCACGTCATTTTAAGACTAGACAAGTTGAGTAGCAATTCATTTTAAATTTCGTGAAATTTTGCCATTTGAAACAGTTTCTTTACAGTACAAGTTTAGAACACGACCATTTTAATACCATTTTGAATATCATCCGAACCAATTAAGTTCTGCCAAGAAAAAATGCATCGATTTTAGATATGCAAATTTCCGACAGATAAAATTGAAGGAGCCACATTAGATTACACTGCAATTAATTTGAAATAAAACAAAGCCAGAAGTAAAAACGTACAAATTTTGTCAGAGATACTGGAATTCGTACTGAAATTGCTCGCTGATATTCTTGATATCGGGATGCAAGTATTTCACCACACTGATGTCTCCTCCAGAATAAATGTTCTCCAAAGCAACGAGGGTTTTGTACCACTGTTTGGACTTCTCCATATCTTGTTCGGAATGATAAAGAACAACCAAACGAGCAATTGCATGAAGTACGCTGGAATCGAATATAGCCTTTTCTTCAACAAACTCGCTGTCAGTTTTACTAAGTGTACGACTTGTGTCAAATCCCAGAAACTTCAAAGTCATTAAGATGCTCTCAATTTCATGTTCATTGTCAGAATTGGTGTAAGGTTTCGCGTACAACGTGCTAAGCAAAGCGTACATTGGAGCCAACGCAGATCGCTCATCAAGTGACTCACCAACTTTGTAAGTTTTACCGTACTGTACTGCTAAACTGAGAATACGCTTGGTGAATTCCGACCACTTTTTTATTTTCTCCAGCCTGGTCTTCATATCGTCTGTGTCGAGCAACTCATTATTATTCACCATCTCGTAGATCTCCATATATGTGCGCATCATGTCTGCCCGTTTCATATGTACCTCATTCGATGCTGCACGCAAGTCCAGATTGCAAAGCCAACAACTGCAAACGAATCCGAGATCCAAACAAAAGTCCAGTCTGAAAAGCAACGGAAGTTCCCAAGAGACGTAAGGCACCAATATTTCCTGCCCTTCCTTGACAGGTCTGATGGCCCTGATGAAAACCACGTCATTGAACTCGTTAACAGAAGCATTCGCCACGCAACTGTGGTTGAAGTAAGACGGCCATTGAAACAATCCACACCCGTTTCTGTGGACAACGTTCCTTACCAAACTAGATTTGAATTTACCGGCTTTAGGACCATCTCCGAGTATGTTGACATTGAGAATGGCCTTCAGTCTTTCGAAGTCCACTACTGGTTCCTCCCGCGCTTTTGGATCACAAAACAGCACGGCAGGTCCATCCCTCTCCACTTGCGCTCCAGGATGAAGACCGTAGATGATCGTACCGAAAGTATTCGGGTTCTTGGAGATCAATTCACCGAGCTCTACAACGAGGTATTCCCAAGCTTGAGCTCGCGCTGTTGCTTCTTGCTTCAAAGTGTATCCGATGGCTTTGGAAACTACCAGAAGAGTTCCAGCTTTCAAGTCACGGGTGGCGATGACACCACGACCTCTGTTCTCGATGCCCACCAATTTTATGGGCCCGACATAATCCGCACAGTCCAATCTTTCATAAGACTGCTCAGTGCGAAGTTTAAACAATTCCATGAGGGGATACTCCCCGTCGTCTTGTTCCTTCTTACGCTTACTTGCCCTGCGGAATTCCGTCTTGACGTCTTCGTCGTGGCCATTCAGGATGTAGCAGATTTCGAAATATCGACAGGCCTCAGAGTATTTTCTCAGCTGGTAGCAAGCTCTGCCAGCGTGGAGAAGGGCCTGCTTATTCTCGGGATCAACCCTAACAACCTTTTCGGCAAATTCCAGAGCAGCCTCCCAGTACCCTCTCTTCCAGTAAGCCATGGACATTTTCAAGTGCACCTTCCGCACCAATCTCTCGCAGTCCCCCTCTTCTTCGATCTTGTACAGAGCCCGCAAGTAACACTGCAATGACAGATGAAAGCGATCTTGTCCATAGAACAAATCTCCGGCTTTCTTCCACTGAGATGCGGTTCTTTGCTCTTGCTCATTGTCCATGGGGTCTTCTATCCCAATCTGCCACTTAACATCCTCTACCAGTTCATTAAGGTGGTCAGTTCCGTATATGAAAATTATGTTAGAAGGACACTCGCAATACACAACACGACCACCACCCTCGTCTTTCGCCTTCATGGACGGATGCTTCAGGGCGAAGATGGTTCCTACGGGTAAAATGTCGTTGATGTCCGCATTCTGATCTACGGTGTAGTTGTACAAGCAGAAAAGAGAAATGGTATTTTCGTGGTCTTCCACCATAGTGATAATGCCGCGATTTCTGTGGGGTTTTTCACAAACACGAAGCAACAAGTAGCGTCCATTGGTAGACTTTGTCGAGCTCCGGAGTTCCTTGATAGACATTGGCTCCAGGTATCTCAATGGGGTCTTCGAAACTTCAGTAGTGAGATTTTCAATTATAGGGACGAAACGTGCATTGGGATTATCATCCATGGCAGCTTCATTATTTTCAGTCAATGTCACTTGTCCAATTTCCAATGCCTCATCCATGCTGGCAAAAAATATTGGATTCGAACAGTTAAGAACAAATTCTTCAACAACTTAAAGGCAATATTAACTTCATAACGTAATACAGATCACATCTTATCACTTTGTCTAGCGAATGTCAGGTTAAGTTTGAAGACGTTTCGTCTGAACCAAGCCCTGTAAAAAGCTCGCAAGTTGTAGATACTATTTAAACTAACTTTAACGAGAAATTTTCAATGCTTCGATGCAGGGCAAGATTAATTAAAGTAGGCATAAGAGATGGAAATACTGTTGTTATGAAAATAAATATAAAGCACCACGAAATAAATCAGGTATATGCAAATTCAATTAGATTTTGAACAAGAAACACAAGGCCATGCGAATCATGAAAATAATGTAGTTATTCTCATTTGCTATAGGAAGCCAACTTTTGAAATGTTTAAATTTTGTGTTTAGTCAAATGCCAATTTTCAACTGCTATACCAAAAACGCCCATCGATCATGTAGCATTAAGCCAAATTTATCTTACACAGTATTTTATGCTAGATTTTAAACTATTAAGTATTCAGGAATTTTCTCGATCAATTGACTCGGAAGGGGGGGGGGGAAGGGAGAAAATTGAAATTGCTCACCTTAATTGGTAATGGATAGTGACAAAAATCTACAGTGCAATAAGGATGACGGTCACTTTAAAAAATGGTGATTTTGAATGTAGGAAGCCCTATTTATATCTCTGGTTAATGAATATTCCATGTTTAAATGCGATTAAACAAGGGTAAGGCAGGCAGGTAATGTTGGTGTTCCGAATTGGTTCCGAATTTGAGAAATATTTAAAATACCCCACATAGGAAGGTTGGGGCACACGTTTTAATTGCCGCGTAATTCCAAAAGACAAGTTCAAAGTTTAAAATAAGATTCTTAAGTTTTTGTGCAAACAGGCCAGTGCATATTCTTTCCCCTCCCACCCAGTTCACCTATTCTATAGTGATAGATCAATCGGGTGGTCAATTTGGTAAATTCACTAAAACAACCAATATCGTCCATATAAACCACATACCTTTAGGGGCCCAATTTTGAAACCAACTATAGCGTGTTCATTTTCACAAGTGATTTTATGACTGCTAAAAATGTCATTCGTTAGGCTTTTATTCTTCAGCTGGTAACTTTTTAGTTTTACTTGCGATCAATAAAATTTAAATCATTCAACACTTTCGAGATAACTTTAGACACAAGGTTTTCACACTGTATGTCATTTTATTATCTTTAATTTTATTAGATACTAGAAAAAACTAATGCAAGCACCAAGATTTGTAAAAGTTGAACACATTTTATTCGTAATACAATTTGTTTTCGGTTACAGTATATACAACTGCGAATCTGCGATGAAGATAAAAGTAAACAATGGCAACACAGCTGCTATCAAACACAAATTTAATACACTGCAAAGTTGAATATAAACTATCACGTCATAAAATTTCACTAAATATCAGTAAAACATTAGAAAGAAAATGAGAATACAATACAACAAACTGAATTTTAAAATGAAAAACGCCATAACTTATGTATCGACAATTTTTCAAATATGCAAACTCGAATTTAATCACTAGACAAACAACAAACATTTCCAAGCACAGATTAACTACTACAAACAATCATGATTTCTCTCAAAATCAGCTACACCGGCATATAATAACTAACTGAAAGAAACTAGAAAAAGTTAGCTTAGAAATTACCATTGGAAATATTTGCTTTTGAAATTTAACATTTGAACGTGTAACGACTAAACACCCAATGCATCTGGTTAAGGTCCCCTTTTGGACATTATTCCATAACTACGCAGTTTAGTTTCATAAATAATTTCTGAAAACATTTTATGGAAGGTCTTATTACTGTACTCGACAACATCAACTATTCCATAAGCTGTTTTGGGATATTTTGAACATTTCTGGACAAGATGAAAATAAAGTTTATTTCCAAATTTCATTGATGAAAATGATCCTTAATATTGGGGAATCTTAATTTCGCAACTGGAAGCCCTCCACCAGTGCAATAATTTTCCAGCTGTGTGAGGATCTTTACCCATTTCATTTTATTGGCATGCTGATTGGTCTGGCTGTAAATGTACACAATGGAAGCCACCGTACGCAGCACCTTCACATCCAGCAGTGCATGGTGCTCCTTAGAATTCTTATCCTTTTTAAGAGATGCAACTACATCCTGCAGGTTATACCCGAGGTGTTTCAAAGTCAATTCGTGGTATTTAAGTTCTTCGGCAGGATCCCAGCAACGGCCAGTGACTTTTACGGAATGGGCTTTGGCCATCAATGAGTACATTATGGACAACATCGCCTTATCAGGATAAGTTGCACAGTTATCAGGATAGGTTGCCTTAAGCCTTTCGATCATAGTGTGTATGTATTGGATCAGATCCGGCACATTGCTTACATTCCCATACGTCATCCTTTGTAAGATATGTTCGTGCTCCAACAAGATACTGTTTCGTTCCCCAACAACCTCGAGGGTTTCCTTCCCCTCCACTTGACAGAATTTACACCCACAACTGAAACCTCGACTTGTACAGTACATTTGGCGAATTGTATAAGGCGTCTCCCAAGGCAAATAGGGCAAAAATATTTCCTCTTTTTTTTTGATGAAATGGGCAGCTCTGATGACGATTACATCATTTATGTGGTGGATGGTGGCATTGGGCATGCAGTTGTGGTTGAAGTAGGAAGGTAAGTTGAACACCCCGCATCCGGATTTTGTCTGTAAATTTTTCTTAAGGCCAATTTGTAAGCCAACGACATCCACCCCTTCGCCAAACAGGTTGTTTTTGACAATGCCCGCCAATTTTCGAACGTCGATTATGGGTTCAGGCACTTTCGCATTCTCATCGCAGAACACACGAGTATTTGGTGAGCCCTCGAGTGACTTGGTGCCGTCGTAGAGTTTGTACACCATCTCACCGCATGATTTTGGGCGGTCTTTCACAAGCTTAACAAGTGCCAAGATGAGATCTAACCAAATTTGCGTTGGAGTAACTCCACTTCCGTCCTTGGGTTTCCACCTAAAAACCAAGGCCTTGGAGACGACCAGCAGCGTTCCTGGCTCGATATTATTTTTGGCAATGATCCCATTGCCTTTGCTCTTCATGTGGGAAATTTCAATTGGACCTATGAAATTCGCGCAGTCTATGGGTTTTTGAGGATTGGCCAGTTGTTTGTTAAACATCCCCAGAATATCGAATTCTCCAACATCTTGCTCATCGATGTTTGTCATGCATAGCTTCAATTCCACCTCGACTTCTTTTATCCTTTGCCAAGACACGAGGCATTTCTCAAAATGTGGTTTACCCTTCTTATAGCTGCACAACAGGCACTGATTGATTCCAGTGAGGAAATTAGATTCGAGACAGTCTGGCTCCTTGTTGACCAACTGTTTGCAGAACTCTAAGGAAGCCTCGAAATGACCACGTGCCATTAACAGTAGTACCATCCTCAAAAGCACAGTCTTCAACATGTTCTCTCTGTCACCCGACTGCTTGGTTTGCTCCAAAGCCAGATAGCAACAACGCGTAGCACTTTCGACTTTACTTTCCGAAATCAAGCTAATACAGCGATCTAACCATTCCTTCGAAGTACTTGGCAACGGAGATCTGTTCACGTAATTATCCATAACGTCACTCATCCAGTCCACTCCATCGGCGAGTCGAAAAAAAGGGTGCCCTACGTACACTGCAATCATGTCCGATGGACATCCGCAATGAAGAACACAATGGCCATCGCCAGATTCGTCGCAATAAGGTTCTTTCAGGAAGAAAATCGAGCCTAAAGGAAAAATGTCCAAGAGATCCGCTTGCTCAGGGATGGGGTAATTGCGAATGCAATACAGCACTGCATTGCCCACATGATCCTCAACCACACAAGTGATGCCGTTGATGGAAGAATAAGCTGGGTCTATTATACGCAGCAGTAGATGTTTCCCTCTGACATATTCTTCTAAGCGAAGTTCTTCCAGAGTCATTCTTTGAAGCATTTTCAAGGGGGTCGTTGAAACTTCAAGCCGTGAAAAGTAGTCCACAGAAAGTATCAAGTTGTAATCGTTGTATATCATTTGATTGACTTCATTCTTCTTGGACATCATCGATTTAGCAGTCGCGTAGTAATATGCGCGTAGTTTGTACACTGGTTTAGTTAAAGTAGGGTGTTGTCCCTTTCGTGCACTCCGAAGTCTACTTGGATGGATGTCTTCCATTGATTGAGTCTCTGGCGCGCTCTCTGCCATCCTGAAAACAAAATGCCAGAAGTGGATGTTGTGAGAATTCGTCAACTATGCCCTCCATGAAAGCCAAAATTGTAAGGAACAAGTTAATGCTAAGCAACAACACCGTTAATTTTAAACATGGTTGAACTTTCACCGGGTTTATGATGATACAGATCTTGCTCAATCAACTTATTTAAGGGAAGAACAAGAACAGTTAATCTCATTTCTATAAAGCATAAAGTTTGGACAGCGGGACAACAAATGCATAAAAAAAAGTTCGGTACAAGCCCATTATGGGCTTTCATTTGGAAAATGGTTTCCCCGCTTGAAATGTTCTGGTTCCCTGTAATCAAGGTTTATGACAAACAAATTCGAAAACAATCTCAAAATTATAACATTTTTATTTTAACGAAGAATCGCTAAAAATTTAACCAATGGGATTGTGGAAAACGAAAATCTTTACAATGCAAACTTCCAGGAATTTTTAGAAGTTCGGCTGCATTGCTTTAAAAATATGAGCTTAGTAACATCCAAAAAGAGCTTTAAGCAGCACATCATTAGTTATTTAGGGAAACCTTCGGCTAAGTTTCGGTTGAAGGGATTTGGCTAGATGGAGTCCGGTCCGTCTGTGGCTTGTCAAATTAACATGTTTTAA
>JAQGAO010000153.1:0-45559 GCA_034697705.1 Ommatoiulus sabulosus | reverse complement strand
TGCAATACCACTAAGCGACACTCTTTTAAAGCCACCTTAAAAAGCTGGCTTTAAAGCTCGTTGTGTTTGTACCCATAAGTAAGGAAGTATGTCACACGACAGTGTATTGGGAAAAACGTGATGCGATATAGTATTCAGATAACCATAGGGTAGCACAATACTGCCCATTGGCTAAGAATATAGCAATTAGTCTATCGATTGTGATAGTCAAAGAATTACATAGGCTGCACGATATGATATACGATTATTGATAGGATGTCTAAATCACTGTCACCGTACATACACATGCATATGTTCAAAATCAAAGAATCTACAGAAACACCGTAAAATCGAAAGCAGGAATGTGACTAAGTATGATTTAAAAATCCGCTGGGAATTATGCGTTTATATTCGGCTTAGTTTTTTCCTCTATTAATCGAAGCCATAAAATTAAATGTATGGCATAATCGGTAATGTTGTGCCAATTGCAACAAACAGAAGTTAAGTGGCACTCAGTTTTCAATTAATAATAGCCATTGTAGTAAATATGAGTCAGTCATTCAGTTTCCTCATCATGCTCTTGCCAAAACTAAAGTAGGCCCACACACCCCTATACAGTACTGTATGTAGAATTTTGAGCTGGATAACCCGCTGCTTACTGCAACCTCAAGAATAGAAGTAAAAATACTGTAATGGGATATATGAAATAAACGAATCGTGACTACGAAGGCTGAAGATAATTTTATTCGCCTGGCTGACAGAGCGTCCAGCCTTTCACTTTCCCTAGCAATTGAAATTTTGAAATTTACCTCAAATCTGGTTGCGACTGCGCCAAAAATCTCGGATTAATTTTAAGATCTGATCAATAAATCCATTTCATATCTAATCGTGTCAAAACATTGCATTTCTGGCAAATGTTATCGAGAAGTATTCCATTTTTACAAATAATGTAATCACTAACGGTAAAATAACAATAGAAAATAAAACCGAACAAACCATGAAAATTCACGTGCATTGTAAATTCAACCAACAATAAATTTAAATTAAGGGGAAAAAAATTAACGTCAATATGCGAACGTAAACATTACATCAAAAATGGTTTATGTAAATACAATATGTTAAGACGACAAAACTAGTAACTAAATTCAGATAATGCAATTGTGTAGTATTATAGAGATTTGATCGTATTGTGAAAAACTCAAAACGAAATCTGGATTTGCAATAACGAAGTTGTAAAAAGAAATTTCAGACGATTTTTTTATTCTTAACAGCAATAATTACATTCTGTAACTTTTTATTTTAGTCCAAAACAAAAATAAATGCCAATATTTTTTCTTCCCAATGCTGGAACTAATTCCCTAGACATTACTCAAATGACGGGTTTTGTTTTGCTATAAAATACCAAGAAGTTTTTGTTAATGAAGTGCAGTGAAAAATGGTTGTTGAACAAGTAGATTGTAGATTTGTAAATTAAGCTGTGATATTCAATTCAGCTAATCGCGCAAATAAAACTTCCTTGTGTGAGTTTGCAACGTGTCAAACAATAATTCAAAATAAACAAGCTTGAAATTCATAATAAATGTAAGTCATAATTTATTAGCCTGCGTTTCTAAATATCAACTACTTGATTGTTTATCGGACAGTGGCTGCGGATGGGATTTTTTTTTTTTTTTTTTTTTCTTTTGCATATGCAATGCAAGGATAAGACAAAGCGTAATTAGCGAATTGCATTTAAAAAGTCTAGGTCAAGCCTCAAGGGGAAATACAGAATGAGATAGCGTATACTTGTATCCGCATGAGAAAGTTTTGAACTATTCCTTCCTTTCTTCACCCTTCCAGATAATGACGTTCTTTTCCAACAATTTCCTTATGCACAGACAGTCTTTGAATAAAAAATACTATTTCCAAAACATCATCCATACTTAGATGTCTGGGGTGTGAATTTGGAGGAGGACAAACACGTAATCGTAATTAAAACCTTTCGATAATTACTCCATTCTTCAAATGACTCGAAACAATAGATGAAACAACGGACTTCCTAGTAAAAAAAATCGATAAATTGAATGAGCTAGTTTGCTTTCAATTGGTCATTTAGTCCATAATAGGGAGAGATGGCACTGGCCTCATTACGCTTCAATATGTTACAGCATCATAAAAACTCCGAAAAATAGCACAGGTAATTTAAAGTCAACCCTAGACAATTAAATGTACAAATATTCTTCGCGAGATATACTGCTATCTTCAATTATTTGCATAGGGCTACGATTAAGGTAATTTATTCTGCAGATTTGGAGATTTCAGCAACTTATTTTTGCATTTACATGCTAGAACGCCTAGCAAATAAAGACAACATATGATAAAGAAGGCGAGTTCTAGCACCTTTTTCCATTTTATCTCATTTAGATTCTTTGTTTGGTACAATTATTTGAATCCGAGTTTTAAGTTTATTCAATCTTAAACTGTACAAAATTGTGCTGCTAAGTTCTAACCTTGTACTTCTAAAGATGAATGTACAGCCTGAAAGAAATAACAGTTCGATAATTTCATCGAAAGAAAAGTTTTGTTTTTATAATAAAATTTCGCCGATCGATTTGCCAAGTTTGTGACGCAAAGACAAATAATCACTTGAATTGGTATAAATGCGATTTCGTCCTTGTGATAAATTACCACCAAAACAAACGTTGGCCTACTTGAGTTGAAATGGAGCTGACGAAGTTGCTAATCAAAGAAGTAAATAACGAAGTAAATAAAATGGGGTTTTCCGTGTATTTTTAGCAAGTGTTTAATGCCTTAAATTTGCCAGGCACTGGCTCGTGAAAAGGGTATTCTAAATAACTTAAAGAAAAGGAATTGACGAGGTAAACAAGGTATACCTCAATAAAAAGACAAAATGACCGAAATCTGATACATTCTTGAAATGTTGCAAAACCTCAACTAAACGTCGTGAAATTACAGGTTCAGTCTAATGGCGCAATGTAGCTTACATGTAATTGGAAAAACCACTACAATATATTTGGGAATGTACTGCAAGAAGTAAGAGATAAGCTGGTTTAATGATAGGGAATTCGGAAATCGTAAATTGCGATAACGTTTTTTAGATCTATAGGTATACTAAATTTCTGACAAAATGTAACAATTGTCACTTTATATACATGTAGTTAAAACACGATTTCCTTTGGAGTATACAGTCCGCATACAAGTAATTGATCGTGTCAAGGTAGGTGTGAAGACAATTTGTGTCCGTACATTTGCATAATGCATTGTTGAATAATGCATTTAAAAAAGCATTATTCAACAATGCAATAGGGAAAAAATGTATAATTAAAAAAGATTATAAAATATATATTTGCAAATAGGTTTTGATTAAGGATTATTCCGATACATTTAGAATATCCTATCATAAATAAATATTTTGTTAAATATATTTAAATTATACCAAAATAAAAATTGATATCATTAACATTTACAGTGTATTTTTAAATCATAAGTACAATGATGCAGTCATATTTCAAAGACTAAAGCTGATCATTATTTTTAAATATAATGAAGCTATATATTATATGAAGATATATTTTTTTACATACATTTGTAACTACATTTGTATAGTACATGAAATGTATTTTAAATGATATTATAAAATATATTATGAAATAGCATGTTAAGAATGCATTTTTTGGATATTATTAAATACATTTTAATGTACTGTATATAAAATGTTATTTAAAACTAGCTTTGCACGATATTTGGAAATAACTTGGATGTTCCAAACTACTGTATACAGTACATATTTTTAATAACTTAAATAGATTTTTAAGATAACAATACTGTACATTTATCCAATATGTATTTTCCAAAACATTTTATTCCAAAAAATACATTTATGAAATACACATACATGTAGCTGTTTTTTATGTGGGGTATCAAAATTAATTTAAACTTTTGTAAATTAAAACAAAATTAGCAAAATCAAGTAGGAAGACATTCATGCACTTGCCGTGGAACTTAAATTATGCATCCAACAGGTTTTCAATAGCAATAGTTTTCAGTCAGCAATTTGATAAAAAAAATGACTTATACGCTGTACATAAAATTGCACTAGCGAGATTTGTTCAAGGATTCATGAGTCACCTGTTGATATTCCGCATCTAAATCGAGTTTATATTGCACGTAAAAGAACGGCGCAATGATGATGACACCTTGCAAGGGCGAGCGTGTTGCGCATTACATGGTACCAGGATCCTTGAATTTTATTTCGAAATTCGTGTAATTGCTATCAATGAAATGTACAATT
This sequence comes from Ommatoiulus sabulosus, assembly GCA_034697705.1. NCBI lineage: Eukaryota > Metazoa > Arthropoda > Diplopoda > Julida > Julidae > Ommatoiulus > Ommatoiulus sabulosus. The sequence continues at coordinate 41,289 of JAQGAO010000153.1, read as the reverse complement.
AATCCAGGAAAGCTGACAACAACGAGTATTACACGGGATAAAAGCGTGTTCAAAAATAAATAACAGCATGAAATGCTATTCGTGCAGCACTGCGGACAAATGCGGAAACATGGCAAATCTGAAATTTACTCCGCAATTAAACCATACACCCGCCTTTGAAGATCTGTTTAAAATAATGCATCTGGAACACCACAAATACACGTGAATGAAAGAGTATGTATAAACTGTATGCAAAACAATGGCCGACTAATTCCTTCATTCCGCCATTCCTATATTCCATCCGATACGCAAATAGTACATTTTCATTCTGCAACCCCTCGTAATAGTTTTAAAACATTCAACCTACATGTATAAACCAAACTAAGGAAACCGGAGATGAATTTAACGCGCGTCTAAATACACGTTTTAGACTTCAATAAGCGGTTTCAACTCTCCGAAAATGTCAACTGCATGCAATAATAGGTTAAAGTATGAAAGATGCATTGCCCGCACCAAACAGGAAGTTAATACATATTCAGCTGGGCACTCCATACGGGAAACTGTGAAAACGGAGGAAAATGAAGCGAAAAAAATTAGGGCAAAGCCCTTGACCACTGATGCGATTTCGACGTTACGAAACGTTTACCGCAGGAAAAATTAATGTTCAACAAATTCAACTAATTGGACATTACATATATGCCTTATTCGACAAGGAACTATATAATGATCAAAACGCATGATGAAATACAACAATTCAAACAACTTAATAGAAATTTATAACCGCAGTAATTTCGGGTATCCATAAATGCTACATCGGAGCATGAGAACAATAGAGTAACCAAGAAAGTACATGCACATGTTGTATGAAGCAACGTTTTTATGTGCAAAAATGCTAAATCTTATAAGAATACATGTATCAGCATTCAGCATTTCACGTTTAACAAGGCCGCTGTCTTTAGATATGACATTAAGTCAAAGGACTGCATGTCGCTTTTGAGAATACACCGTACCGTGGGAAAGTTTCGGGTCGTCTCTATTACATGCTGTTTATGTACATGTATAGTATGACCTCCCTACAAATCTAGCAAACACATTTTGCCAATGATTTCCCGTGTAAGAAAAGTGTCCTCGATTTCTTCTATTTGGTGTAACATACCTGTACATGTATATGGTAACTGATGAGAATTTAATAACAAACATTCGGCAATTAGGCAAAAAAAAATCATAGAAACCATAATTTTTATCGATACCTGCCATGCTACAATTTAACATGAAGCTAACTTTTAGGCGTCCTAGTTCCAGACAAGGATTGAAGAAAAACATAAGATCAAACCCATTATACGGTATATTTGGAAGATTATAACATCATGGTATGTTTGGCTAGAGAGGTTTTAAAGTATGACCTCCTAAAAATCTGGCAAACAGTTTCGCCAATAATATACCGTGTAAGAAAAGTGTCCTCAATCTCTTATTTCGTGTAACATATCGTATAATTGATGAGAGTTTAATAAAAAAACCATTCGGCAATTAGGCAAAAAAAATCATAGAAATCATAATGGTTATCGATACCTGTCGTGCTACAAACATACTGTACACATATAAGCTAACTTTTACTTGTGAGCGTTCTAGTTCCAGGCAGGGCTTAAAAAAACAATTTCATAATATCCCAAATATGCATGCAAGCTAGCCCATACATTTTTCTCTGTTTTGAAAGATTTACAACATGGTATTCGTTGCATTTACATGTAATATTGATGGAAATGAACGTATCAAATTGTCGTACCGCGGTAAGGCGCGATTACAAGAAATAATACATGTACTAATGATTCCACAGTTTGAGGGACGATATTACTTTTGCTATTTTGAAAAAAAAAAAAAAGTTTCCATTCACCGACCGTTCGTTTTTTCTGCTGAACTTCCAGGAAAATAATGTTTCGAAATTACATTTAGAAATCGAATGTAACGGCAATTTGGAAAGCAAAAGTCGTTGCTCTTTTATTTATTTTTTAAAATGGAAAATAAAGGGTTATACTGTAGCTGACAATGTTCTGAATTTTACTAAATTGCGCACTGATATGAATTTAGCACGAATACGTTCAACCTATAAAAACAAAGTAACATTCAAGCAAAATATAAAAATTTATTCTACATAATATTTTGCGTGTCTCGAAGTTTTGTAATCAGTCATTATCTGCAGTGGCGGCTTTTACTTTGTAATTGTAGATAAACCACCTGGTGCGTTCTACTAGAAAACTTAAGTAACAGCTAGTCATTATTGATAATTGGAAAATGTGATAGATGCGAAATCTATAAGACTAGAGAAAAGAGCCTTGGTAGTAAGTACTGCTTGTTTGAACTTTCGTGGAAAACGCCCGGTAATTATTAAATAGTTACTATGCGGTATAACACTAACGACGTATTAATGTGTATCGATTGACCAATGTGCGGTTGACAGCACTAAACATGTGTCCAGATGTTGCATGTTAAACAGTCAAATTTAATATAACGTATACCAAAATATAATATATACGCTGACATTTAACACTGAATTTTTTGCATAACCTACATTCATTTGATACAGACAAGGATGATGAGTCTGCAACTTTGGATTGAAAAAAAGTCTACCTGCCTAGAAATTTTCAAAGTAGCTATAAAAGTACGTCATAACAAACTATCAATAAACAATTTACGAGGACATGCCTGAAAGTCTTTTTGCGTAAATCTATAGTAGTTTTCCTTGAGATTTTTCATGTCTCATGTAACTTTTTGATTGTTGTTTGGGAATTCTCTATATACATGTTACTGCACCAAAGGAGTTCCACCCGACTCAAGATGTTTACTTCTGAATATGACATGCGGCTTGATGTTTGGCGTTCAGAATGTACCTGACGGAATATGCAAAGCTAGCTGTTCGATATCATTAGTGAAAATGTGTACGTGACGTTAATGTCTTAAATTCCAATGAAAGTCTTGGATAGACAATAAAATAATTGTAGATAGTTTCTGATAACTAGATGAAAATTCGGTTTCAATGACAGCTTATAAGCGGTCGACCCTCAAACTTTTTTTATTTGGCAACATTCCTTTTGCATAGCATCGTACAACAACATCAGATAAAGGTGTGGCGCAACTTGGCTTTAGGTGCAACAACATTGCTATTTCAATTCTCATAATTATGTATGGCATACAGAGTGTTGAAAAATCCTGATGACAGTCCAACTTTTTGGACATCTGAAAATGCATCAAGCAAGATTCTGTTTATGGCCAAACCACAGTACACCGTTACTACAATGTATACATTGTAGTGAAAAGGCATGATCATCCTTTGTGCATACAAGTATTTCAAAATTAACTGTTTTTATTAGTAAATGTTGTGGCAGATTACGTAAGTTAACAATTAAATTATAAGCGACAAAGTACTGTATATATTACGAATACAAACGTAGAGACACATTGCCAAAAATAGCATGTTGGAACGTCAAATTTCGTCGCCTATCAACCATGTTGTAAGACATGAGTTGCATTATTCGTCGATGGATGGTCATAGAACTTCATTGCATGCCAGTCAGGGATTCCACTGCACATTACACAGCTGTAAAATTTGCTATGATATCCAAATTATATGCGCGAACACGGCGTTACTATTACTGTACAACTTAACTGGATGCAGTACAATGCCCGACTGATTTCCCATCATATTTTTCTCATGCATTTTTTAATGAATGAAAGCATACCATGACAAACAGAAATGTTAACAAGTCTTGATCACAAATCAGGAAAACTGAACTGCAGAGAACACTTTTTTAAAAATACACATCACAATGTTAAATACGAATGGAGTTTTGTTACGAGGATTTATCTCTAGATGCTGCTTTAAATATTTTAAAATTAACCACTGGGAAATTAGAAAATTTGAAATTTGGACATACACAGAATAAGAAATACAGAAAAATACAGATTATGCCTAAAACTAAAACTGCAATCTACTCAATTTTAACGGTAGCCTAATTAAAGTTCCGCGTGGGCTGATTTACGACAAATTTGTTACAGAGGCAACATTTTCTTACGCCACAACCTATTTTTGAAAAATTTAAAGCATTGTAAGTAGTTAAGAAAATTGTGCCAATTATAGTGTACGTCCCAATCCAGTGTATTTCCAACTTCAATCGGAATCAATCCTACATAGAGGTATATTGCAACAACTCACGTATGATCTACTAAACCGTACATGTAGGCTATATCCCCCATTTCCTAAATCCGTTTAATTTTTAATAACATCTTTATCAACAAATGTTACGACATTTGGCACAATGTTGCGTATATTGTCCCTATACACACGCATTTCCTTCATGACGTACATGTAAAATGTTTTACTGCGAATCCGTTGCCAAATTTTGTTGTCCAACTAAAGCTCCATAGTTTCAGTTTATACATGTATCTATCAGTACCTTTTTACAAAAAAAAAAAATACTACTACTTGGCTCACTCTTCATTCGCATTTGCATTATCAATGTCCCAATTGGGCACATTTCCAGTGAATTTAAATGTCAAGGAAAGTCGTTTCAGTTCCTCGTTCCAACGAATCCCTTTCCATTGGCTTACCCTCATTATTTATATTTTCACTTTCCTTGCAGGGCAAGAATTTCTGCTATTGAAAATAAACTGGAATCCAGATCAATGATAACAATAGCGAATAATCACGCCCACATATTTCATGGAAGCTCAAAAAGTGGGACAATATATTCCCTCATAAAAGGGTCACCTTAAATTGAGGTTTAAGTGGCATGGCCTTAGAAGTCTAAAATTTCTGACGGACGCTGGTACAGTATGAGCATATATTATTCAACGTATAGCTTCAACGATTCTCAATCGTATAATACAGTACATACAGTATATTAAAACATTAATTCTAAACATGTTATAGATGAAGTAATCGAAGAAAAAATACAAAAAAAGAAGTTCTGTAATCCGGTGTGTGGAGTAACCTGCCATAACCAGATATTAACCTGCAGTCTGCAACTGGCTCTTGACTGGTAAAATTAATTTAAAAAACAATAACCTTTGATTGAAGCTGATATATAACACTTAATTACATGCATACTAGTTTTGGAAACATTCAAACAGGAAATTATCTGGCTTGGAAAAACCACATTCAATTGAAGGAAGATGACGCTTTAATTTGAAGATGACAATTTGTTTGGCGTTTGCACTTTGCATGACTTCATTAAATATACATATAAAATTTGTTCATTGTATAATATCAAAAGTGCAAAGCTTCATTGAGAATATATACTGCACGTCACAAAAAATCATTTGCATCTTAGTTTTTTGTTTTTAAATGTTTTCCGCCTCTGACACCTTGACTTTGCTCCTCTGCATCAAAAATGTTCCTACGTAAAAAGCGCAATGAATGCTTATATGTGGTGCACAACTGTACAAGGACAATACACTTACAGTACATGTACGCATAATACTTACAGTACGATGCATTTGCATTTCACAAGAATGTGCGAGTTGTTGAACGTTTCGTGCAAGTCAGCTGCCCATGTATTTCCGCTTTGCCATTACATTTGGTGACACTTTTTTTTCCTTAAGGCTAGTTTTTTTTTATAAAATGCTGGCAAGGCAAGTAGCACGTATTCACTGCAAATTGGTTTCCATTTTTTGCAAGTAAATTCAATGACATGAAAACGTTTAAAATGCGCGCTTCGTTTTCAGCAAACATTTCAGTGTATGCCTGTACCATTCCTAATGGGATGTTTACGTGTGAAGTCGAATAGAAACTACTTAGGAGAAACCCCGAAAATAAAGGCCAAGTATAAAACCTTCATTGCACAGCACATTTTGCCGTGATTTGCAGCTATTAAACAGACCATAATTTGACACTACATAAACAGCAAGGTGCACTTGAGAGGTGGCATTATGGCAGCTCTTCAAACAATACAACTCACTATAATTATCCACTTGACTATAAATTATTTTATTTATTGCAATTTAAGGACCACACTTCGTGATGATAACCAGATGAAAACTTTTTTGGAACTGAAATTTACATATACATGTACAAGTATGTATAGTACCTGTAAACATGCTTTGAACAACCTCCGCCACGGTGCTTAACCCAAACAATTTTATATGAGGTCGCTTCAGACTTTTAAAAGGAAAACTTTCATGCATGCATCGCTTCATTCGATGATGAAATAAACGCAAATTTTTGCCGAGAAAACCAATTACCAACGTAGAACAAAAAGTTTATTCTTGCATTTTTCAATGACAAATAGAGCACTGGCAAAGTCATTAGAATAATTAGCAGCTGGATATGAATTTAGAAATTTATCGTGCATATACATATAAATTTACACACCATACGAATACAGCTATAAACAACATGCAGTTTAACTACGACAATATTTCTAAAAAAGTTCCACTATTAATTTTACAAAACAAAAAACATGAGTATTCCACACCAAGATTCATTTTCCCCACGGTAGTGTACATTTAAATTAAAAGGACCGTTATCCTTCAAAAATTCAAGAACCCAACAAGTAAAAGATGGTACAAATCAATGACGATGCCGACCCAATGGGTAATCATTGGATCTCAGAGAAAACAATGGACAGGTCGGAGAATTAGTTACAAAAAACATCTTAAGTTAGTCCTACAGGATGCACCAGACAAAAAGGTGGACAGGGATAGACAGATAAAAAACAGGAAGTCGCTAAGAGGGATCACCGCTCAACGGTTATTGGTACTCGTTTTGGTAGGTGATAAAGGACATGGAAAGTTTGATTTTAAAAATGGCAATGTTCCAATTTCAACAGGTTATTAAATTATTCAATAAAATTTAACTAACGGCTTATAAAACCTTGCACATGTGCTTGAACTTAATAAACACAAAACAGTTTATAGTGAAAAGTGATATTAATTTCAATGTTGGTTATACAATCTTAATGAAGCAAAACTATTTCACAATTATTTTGTTGGGATTCAATTGACTGGTAACAAATATCTGGAAAACCTTGCCGGCTTAACGATATTAAGAGAACCGTATCTGCAGGAAACTAATTTATTACCTTTTTGTTTTTGCCTGCGTACCGCAACTCTACCCCAGATAATACGGTATATATGCCATAATAAAAGAAATATCGTTAGGAAAAGGTACCACAATTGGCTATTAAAAATTTTCCACATTTAATTAGTGATAAGCCTGGTTTCTTTAATCCATGCGCTACCTACTTCATTCCCCATTTATCCCACCCTAACTGTGGGGGTATTAAAGGCCCTGGTACAAACCTAAATCGTGATATTGAGATGATGCAAATAAATTAATCTGCTTATTTTCTGAAAAGGCAGAAAAAGAAAAATTTCATTTGGAAACACGGTCTAGCAAATATAAAAAATGTACGTAACCTATATTAAGAAGAATCAGGTGTGGTCAAGAAACCAGTTTTGAAAACATGGAGAGAGTACATAAAAAGAGCAAATTTAGATTATAATACACTTGCACCTGCATCGAAAAGCAAACGTGCATAGGCTAGCTGAAGTTGACGATCAGCACCGGTAATTAAATTCGTCTCCTGTATACAAGTTTGAAAGTTCACCACCATCAAGTCGCAAGAATCAATAAATAATTAAGTTTTACCTGACAGTGGCGGGATAAAAATCGACTTTGAGGAACAAGTCCATTAAAAACTTGTAGAGCTTTGGGGTAATTGTGGAAATTTAAACATTTTGAAAATGTCTTCTCAAACATCCTTGGTATGGCCATTGCGGCATTATAACATGGACTAATTATGCGACTGTAATTAAGATTTTAATCTAATTGTCGAATGACGCACTGTCGGTTTTTTGAGTAGGCTACGAGTCCGCACCAATGGCAAACGCCGATAATCTTTTAAAACGTGTGTTGTTGCAGTGATTTGGATATTGTGTTTGGAAAGTTTCAAGATGGATTTCTAATCTAAAAACCGGTCAAAACAGAAGCAAATCGCTTATTCTGGCGCAAAAAATGAAAGCCTCCAACATTGAGAAATCCCCGAATTTATACTGAATGTAACCAAATCACGAATTCTTGTTTATGACATAATGGCGCCACTTTTTTCACGTACCTTGTTTCTTATTTTTTCGGAAAATTTCGACGAGGCTCGTAATTTGTATGTAAGGCGAATGGTGCAACGTTTATTTTTAGTAGCTGATGTAGTTCTTTATTGCTCGTAGCCTATACATGTAGTTTACTTAACACGCTAATTGGTATCATTCGAATCAATAAATGTTGCATTAAACTAATATCGATACAAGCGAGAAAATTACATTGATTTTTTATTAGTGAGAACTACAGTGTACCTAAAGCGAAAGTTAAAACGGTTGAAAAACTTATGCTGCTCTACAAGTATCAGAAGATGGGAGGCAATGCATTCATTATACATTACTCGCAACCAATTTAATGCAACACACGGGTGCTCACTGTACTATCAAATGTGAACTTAATTAAACGCAACTTAAGGCATTCGTTATGCGGGTTTAATTTCAGAACTAGACAGACTGCTAAAGTGCCCCTGCGGCTGTCACTTCCTGCATGGGGGAAAGTGCTAGGTGCCCCACTAAGATTCAAGAATTAAACTTTTGCCAGAACATGATTATTAAAACGTGTATATAGTACTGTACACGAAAGGAATTTTATTTAAATAGGTCATGTTTATAACTGCACTTCTCTTCCGGAAATGGCGAGGGTCAAGCATTGCCAGTCAGACAACAATGCTGACAGCCAGCGGTTTTACCTTTGATCAAAAAGACGATGAAGAGCAAGACAGTATTGCCTTTCAAATATCCGAAATGTCCCAATAACGATGCCAGCATTAAGTGACTTGCCATTCATTAGTTATCAAAGTAGGGGTTTTTTTGGGGGGTATTTTCAATGTTTTTCAACACACTCTTTCCTGTTTTCTGCTTAACAACTGCCAACTGCAGTTCAATTTAATGTATATGACCATTCGCTACTAAAATAACATTACCAAATCTTATTTAATTTCTCCCTATAGAGACATTCCATTTTTTATATTGGTGTTCCCTTATATACAGTATACGTATACTAATAGCCAATATATTTCTGGATTTTTAAAAAAGTTATGCAGGATATAAATGTTATGTATATTGTTACATATACATTGTAGAAGAGAAGTTCATTGGTAGTGGAGGCACCAGCACATGTTATCCGTTTCTTAACTTGTGCATAATGGGTAACATGTGCTGGTGCAAAAGCAAATCTAAATTTATTTGGTGTAGCCAGGCAAATCACGTGAGGAAGTAAACTCGAAGAAAGCCACATGGTGGCGAAACGTCGTTTGTTTTAATAAACAAATATTTTGGTCGTGTCCAGGTGAATCATTGAGTGAACAAAACAAGTGATATTGTTTTGTTAAAAAAACTAATTTCCAAGAAATTTTTTGAATACCAAAACGATGACGTTAACTGTAAAACCCATTGGTTTTTTTTTGCGTTTTGGAAGAGTGGTATAAACTTAATCTTCAAGTACGATAGAAATTGGATTCAGTGATGATAACTTGCATGGCATAAAAGTAAACATAAGAAATACGTGTATTATTGCTGAAAGAATGATTAGAACATTATTGTCTTCTATATTGCCAAAAATATATCTTCGTGCAACAATAATACAAGCAAGATCTATTCATATACGATACAACGACAGAACAAATTTTGCATCGGATATACAAATAAAAATCGGAATACATTTTGGTACTGACAGTGGGATTTTAAATTTAACATCATTATGACTCGGCGCGGCGTGACGCAGGTACAGTACATTTATAGCAATTCAATTTTTTAAATCATAACTGTAGTTTAAATTAGTTTTAAATAATACATACATTTATGGTATACCATACCATAAAGAAAACCAACCCATTATATTAAAATTTATGTAATTATGTTTGCATTGTTTAGAGAAGTTTTATCCACTAAATCTTGAACGTATGAAAAAAAGATAATTTACAGGTGTTTTTATACGAGTGGGAAATTTAGAAGTTCATATTTTTCAAAAACGGGTAATGAACGAAGAGTTATCCATTCGTGACATTTTTTTCTTTTTAAAATTTAAATACGACATAAAAAACAAGTGGAGCGCAATGTATCACCGTTTACTTGAGAAGCACATTTATTACATTAGGCCATTTTCGTATGTTAGTTTTGATGGTGCCAAGGCTAGTCGCAGTACAGTAGTAATCTTGTGAACGTTATACATGTAGGCTACTGTATTTGTCGAAAACGAGTCTCCTGTCACACGTGCATGAATCTTATAACTTGTCCTGGACTTGACTAAGTTGCAACGAATGCACATGATAATCTGAGTCTATCCCGCCTGTCTAATGTGAATAAATCATTTTGTAAAAATGTAGACACAGTATATGACGTGACAACAAATAACGACCACAAGCCAAATAAGAGCTAGTTCAACAATTGTGTATATACCTGCATATAAAAGAGGGTGCCATCATGTAACTCTTCTGTGCATTTACTTTTCATTTCCCAAAATGTTTCTGAAAGCTTTGGTCTTTCTCATGGATACAAACTCTGCATGTACTGTACTGTATATACTGTGTGACCCCACAGGGATCAAGGCAACAATAGGGAAAATCTAAGAATTGGATGTTGAATAATTTTTTGGGCAGCGATTGTCGATTAATTATGGGAACTTGGCCATATTGAAATTAACTAAAAAATATCATGTCTTACGCAGTTTTGATAAAGACACGATACCACATCAAATACCTACATAGCCGTGCTAACCGTGACGTTTTCACGCAGTACAATGTGTGCTAACATACTGTCACCAATCAAATGTCATGTGCTGCAGTGTTTATGTCACGCGATGGAAAGAATCCATTTCATTCATGACCTGACAACTACAAAAGGCGTGATGGTTATTGCGCAAAAGCCTAGTTTACCTAAACATAAAAATCGAGCAAATGAAAGTCTCGCAACAGCATCAAAGCTAGATCTGCATGAACACACTGTAGGTTTTTCGAAGCAGAATTCAATTTACGTCAGATCATGAGCCACCATTTGACATGCATCGATGGGTATCCCATGCGTAAATCGGTAGAAATAAGTCAAATAACAATGGAAAGCATTTAAAGAATTGCTCTCACAGGTATTAACTTCTGTTCAAAGATGGCGTTGCCTACCGCGGTATGGACGTTCCTACACACATGGATGCACCGCCATCTCTGGGCAATCTGGTTTAGTAATATTTATGCCAACATTCCGGTGAACGATAATCACTCTCATTCATTATATGTTGACATATTAAAAAATCTAAAATGTAAACCATCGCGCTGAAGTTACCGAACCGAACAAATTTTAAATCTTGAAACGTAACGGTACGTCATACATCACCCAGCCTAGCCAATTCAAATTCAAACACTTCCGGTGAAGTTATTTCTACATCTCAAATCGTGGGCCACCGCTCATACTTGATTTGGCAAAGATTCCCTTCTCAAAAGCAGTTCAAAAGCAATTACTCGTTCCTCGATCCGATCCCGATTAGGAATTTGTAGGGGGGCCGGGAAGGAATTGGCCAGCCCACATTCTTTTTCGCAAATAATTTCAAAGAAACTTCCCCAAAACTTGTAGTTGAACGCGTGAGTGGGCAGCAGCCACAACAACAACTCCCCTTACCTTTAGGCATTCCGCAAGGTCCTGGCGTCCTGATATTATCCAAGAAATCCAAATCGTACTTTCTCGCAGGTGGGAACGTCAGAGCCACATGGGCAGAACAGAAATAATCCGAGAAGATGAGTAGAAGAACGAAGCTAAGTCGAACGACCACGTCGACTTGGGTTGACCGAGACATATTTTTGTGAGGAGAATGCGGAACGTTCACCAAAATCCAATCGGTCTGGCCCTCAAATGGATCCTCGCGCACATAGGGAGACGGTAGCAATGAAAAGAGAAATACATCCGAACAGTTCGGAAGTTACCAACTGGCCATACGCGCGTCCGGCCACTACCGTTTCACGTCCGTGTGCTAGTGTGAAAGTGAAGTTGGTTCCGCAGCCAAAATACACCCGTTTTTTTCCCTTCGACCTCACCTCATTGGCCGTCACTCTAACAATGGCACCTGTTTTGGCTTTGCTCACTTTAGACTACCTGCCTGCCTTCCCTTCGTAAACCGGTTTTCAAAATGAAATTTCTTATAAGAGGGGCGCCAACATATTAATGCAAATAGCCAACGGCTGCTTCGCTGACTTTCTCCACCTTCTTTTATGTTAGTCAGGATTTTTTTTTTGCTTCGCGCAACACTTCAATCATAATTATTGTAATTACTCGTGCAGGTTGAATGTTTGCGCCGAGGCCCGAGTTTTTAATGGGGAATTTGGTATCGAAACGCACGTCCCTTTTAAACGGACTGCGGTTTTCTGCTGACTTCGAAAAATGCGCCAAAAGGACAGACGTGAATCTGCAGTTCTCTAAAAAAAAAAGGTGGTGGCTCGGACTTATAGGGATGACTAACTCGCCAGATATGGTGTCAAATCCTGGTCTACTTTTGGAATTTCAAAAGTGAAATACGGGCTATGGCCGATTTGAAGAAAATCGTGAAAAGCGCCCCGGGTGTGGGTGAATTGAAAACATGTGATTGCATGGTGATGACGTAATATTTGAATAAAAGTTTGGCGAATCATACTTTGGCACTGGAAGTGTTGAAGTGTTTTTAAACCAATTAATACATTTATTTTTGCACACGTGACTTCACGACCGCGGACATGCGTTGCGCAAAGCTTGTGTCTGAGTACCCCTAAATATTTGTAGTGACGAAATGCAAATCTGAAAAATTCCCTGGAAATTTCACTCACTCCATTCCGTCTCCGCATTGTCTCCGGTCAAACATGTACAGTATTCCCTGATTATTTCTCCCCTCCCCTCCCCCATGTGGACTTCCACATACTTTAGAAATACTGACAAATACAGTACATGAAAGTACAGTTTTCCAAAAGAATGCACTGGGCATATCCTGCTGTTATGAAAATGTACACCAATTAACAGTCTTCAACATAAATAATCAGAAATTGAAAAGCACTTTCTTTTACTTTCCCATTCTAATTCTTAGAAATTTGCTAAAAAAAAAAAGTAGACATTCGGGGGTTTGGACGGTTGATAAAAATGATAAGTTCGATATATATACCCAGCCTTGCAATTGTTTCGGCAACCCGGCAACCCTACGAGGTTCCGATCCCGCATAAATAGAAATGTTGGAAATCCAGTAAAGATTTTGTCTTTCTATAGGCGTTCAGGCTGTGAATAAAAATTGGGGAATTTCTCACTTCATTTCAGCGCTCAAACAGTTTTGAATTTCGGATTGGGGATACGCAACTTGCATTTACATGTAGGTTTTAATGTAGTTTCACGTAATGCCTAAAATATGACAGTAGGCGGGTTAAGTGACGTTTATACCACATTTGCAACCGCATCCGTACCAGTTGAAGTTGATCAAACTTTTCTCGTCTGATCAATTTTAATCCTTATTTTGTGGGAAGTAAATAAAAGAAGAAAAAAAACGTTAAACGCGAACCGGTACGCATATTTTTACGTGCGGTGTGACGTCACGCTATTAGGTTCCGTAACGCACGTGACGTCACTACGGTACGGATTTGGTGGATGTACAGTATATACAACGTATCTACACTTATATTAAACATAAAATATCAAAAAGAAATTCGTTTGTGCTCTGATAAGCCCAAGTTTAATGAAAGTTACGCCATCTACACTTCAGTTGACAACCTATATGTTCAACTTATTGCATATGTAAACAATATTCTCGAAATAAAACAATATAGTTCATACAGCTATAAAATGTAAAATGAATAGTTTTTGATTTGCTTCTTAACCACGCGCAAGTTTATTTTTACTTGCCATTATGTCATGGAAGATGAGTTATGTAACAACAACCAGAATTTTTTTTAAAAAAAGTTTAAATTAATTAAAACGAAAATGTGATGTGAAGTAAGGTGAATACCCTCATATACTGTACATGTATGGAACATTCCATTCCTTATTTTTGCATAAATATGAAATATCCCTAGATTATGTACCAACAAAACTCAAACTTATTCCGAATTTATGCAAAACCAAGCCTGTCACCAACAAAAAAGGAATAAACTGACGGGTGGTCAAAGCCAACCAAGATAACCGGCAGACGTCTTTATTTCTCTTGACCTGTCTTCTAATAAACTGATAAAGTGCAGGTCGCTGCATTATGTCTTCGATAACGTAATTCTAGGATGAAAACATTTCTGGGAGAATTGTGTATATTTATGACAAAGCAACCACTCAGAAATGTTCTATAGATCACCTAGATAATCATCATATTACCGGAAACAACAAAAACGTCTTAATTTTTCTCGCCATTTCAGTGAGATCTCTTACAATCCTTAAATGAACCAAGTACAAAAAAGCAAAAAAAAAAAAAAAAAAACACGAAATAAAAATTTTGGTAGGATGGGGGATCACGCACCATGAAACGAGATGCATTATTGTGTGTTTGTCCGTTATCCTTCAGACAGGTTTAGGAGGAACTGAGCCGTCATGCGTTGCGTCAAAAATACTTTTATCTGAAATCATCAACAAAGTGAGGGGATGAAAGGGATGAAGCAAGCCTAGCTGAGTAACCGCTTTGACGTCACTCATAATATATTAAAATATGAAATTAATTTCCATGTAAAAAGGTGACAATGCCATCGCCTCGAATGCAAACGCTCATGATGCAGGACAATGCTGAATCAGCATCATCATCATCATCATCGTTCGATGAAATTTGAGAACAGTTCACGGACCTTTCAGAAAATAGGTGCTAATTACACAGTGCAGCTTTCAACGCTATGGTAAAGTGAAGAAGGCACTTAGACCTCAGATTGGTTTATCAAGGTAACATCCTCGCTCTCCAAGTATACAAAATAAATTTGGCAATTTATTGGCATGTATAATGCCCGTTATCCACACGTAGAGCACAAAGGAATTACTGTACTCGAATACAAGTCAATAGAAATGCATTTTTATTTCATTTCCTTATCAAATATTATGGAACTACAAAAATTTTGCATCGGTGTGGCTTAATACAAACTCCTGGAAATATTTATTGCAGCATTAGGGTCAACCGCTGAAATTTCCCTTATGTTCGCCATATTTTTCAATTTAATCTACAATGTATTAAGGGTGGCACATTTTAAATACATATTCTCGGAGAAGTAGTTTTTTTTTTAATATTTTTACCTGCATTCGATAGAATAAAATGAATTTCCGATGCTTTAATACTAAAAATAATAATCAACTTTGCGTTTTATCAGTATTTCGTCAAAAATATAATGCAGGAGCACTCAAAAACGGCCAAATTCGAGCAAAAACGCTGCCAAAATGTAACCACCCTGCAACTCAAGTGTATTCAGACATCAAGGGCCGTGGGAAATGCTTTTATTGATGACAAATGTAGACATGTATGGAATTTTTTTTAATTGGGAACATTTTTGGAATTGTTACTAAAACCCACTTTAATATTATTTTTAAAAATGCAATAATTATTCAATTGATTTGAACACGGCTCGTTTTTATTGAGTCGTGATGTCAAATTTGGAGGCATATCCAAATTAATTTGCATTTGTCCAAATGCGAACAGACTTTTTGATGATGCAAAATCTACCAATGAAGTGTCGAACTGAAACGAAGTACGGCGGAAGTAGACTTCATTATATTACCACCAATTCTTTTTAACAAAATTTGAAAAAAATGATAAATCACTCATAAGATTTTTCAAATAATTAACCAATAAAATTCCAATGGTAATAAGATACCATTAAATTCTCAAAAACCTGCTATACTGTGCTACAAATGAATTATCAAAAATACAAAAAAAAATGTAGGAATGTTTTTTGTTTTTTTTAATAAACAACGAGAAATTTTGCAAAAATATCAAAAAGATTTGAAAAAAATAATTCTTAAAATAAAGATAATTCATGAAACAAAAGAAAAGGTACAAACAATATTGGGATGGATCGTACTGTGGCATTCGTAAGAGGGGAATATTCTCAAAAGTACAATCGTACTTTGGCAGTCGCTGTTTTTAAACTAATTAATGCATTCCTTTCACTAGTACGATTCGTAACCTTCTGTCTGAGTTCCGCTAATAAATCCAATAATAAATGCTATTTCGATTTAAAGGTATTTTCTAGCTACTACAACAAACACTAAAATGTTATTAGGCCATATAGCATTCATAAATGTACACGAATGTAATTATTTTCTGAAATTAGCTAACTTTAAATTGACAGCGAGAGCGATTTGTATAAATAAAATAATTGGGAAAATCGTCCATATGACAACAGCTAGGCAAAATCTGCTTCCAGGATTCCAGAAAGCATTTTTTGAGGTACGTGTATTGACATTGACAAAGTTCCGTTTATTCGCCTGAAACAATTTTTAATCGTTAAAGATTGGGGGAAAAGTCCAACTAAAAAGTTTAGCAGGAAGGCTCACAGGATTTTCTTTACTCAAAAACCCTTAAAAACGCAACTAGCTTTTCTGCAAAGCAATCGTGCAATACGTTCATGACACAAAAAATACCAACTGTAACTTTGCGATTAATAAATAAATGTTGCAAATGCAGTCGTTATACTAATTTCACGACGCCTTGCAGCACACAAACCGAGATCGTGACATGCAATGCTACTTTGTTGAATGCTCACTATGATTGTTGAATAGCACTATCTATATTTTTTTTATAAACGCTATAGGAATTTTTGTGGAAACAACAGCATTTTACGCTGTTATATTTAAAATTTACTGTGAGCGCAGTTTCACAAGTAATTTTAACTTGAGCGCAAAACCTTTCAATGTGTTAACTGTGTATAACTTGCAATTGTCAGGGCTTGAATAAAGACGCATGGCGTCGAAACGTTGCACATAAATTTGACTTGTGTTTCTTGGTCGTGTGTTGGATTTAAAACTCGTTATTGTTTCCGACCACATAAAGATGTTTCCTTGTGTTTAGATGTAGAGAAGTCTGATTCATCGAATTTTAATGACGATTTCAAACTCAAAAATCAGTCGCAATACAATTTCATTACCAATACTTTTATTTGCTGAACGTTTCGGCTCTACAGCCTTCTTCAGGAGCTTAAGCAGACTAGCTTAAGCTCCTGAAGCAGCCTATAGATTAGAAACGTTCAGCAAATAAAAGTATTGGTAACGAAATTTCGTTTAAAGGAAGTTTCGTTTTTATATCATAACTATACCTACCACTTGATGATGTCGATTGCAATACTATTTAACCAGAAATGCTAAATTTGATCATAATTTCCGTTCACATGGAACAGGACTTACTACATAAACTACTTTGTGCTCCAAAAAAGTTCTTCGGCCACATACATTTTAATAAATGCACACAGACTTTTGTGAATTTGTCTAAAGTTGAATTTGAAATGGTTAAACTTAAATTTAACCTGATATTCAATAGGGATTTGATAATTTTAACCTTCAACACTTCCACATAAATTAATACGTCCAACCATGAATATTTTCACAAATAAGTCTGCAAATATTTTCTACAATAATTTCACGAGGGAACATTTTCCTTTTAATTTCAAGTGTATCATAATGCACTCGCGTCAAACACATGCAAAACTGCCGCCACTTTCAGCGCAGACTGGTGAACAATTGGAACACTGTTCCAGTTGGGCGGTTCATTATATTTATTTTTAGCACAAATTGTCAGAAAAGAGGATACAGGATCGAATGAACGTGCCAATCGCCTGAAAGAGGTTGTAAAACCCAGGATGGTCATAGTTATGATAGTCATCGCTGGATTTAGTTGGATGGTTTATCCTTTATTGACAATGTATTGTTCTGTTGTCTGGACCACATACAACATTAGTCATATTGTTATTACTGTATACATGTTTATGAAACGGGCAATGCAAAACCTAGGTAGTATAATCGGAATTAATATTTTAAGTACTAGATTCTACCAAAAATTCCCTAACTGTATTAATGAAACTACCAGGGACTAATAATTCACTATTGTCACACTATAATCCCAAACGCTTCAACCCAAAGGCTCAACTGACTGATTTCATTTGCGTTCAAGTTTCTGAGGGAAACGATAAAAGCCACAGTTTATTTTCTTTTGATTCAGATTTCAGAAAGATTTTGGGTGTAAGATTCATAACACCTGTAGAAACAGGTATTAATGTTGACACAGGCTTGATGCAGCCACTTTTCAAAAATAAATTTGCACATCATGATTTTCTAGGTTACGGATTAATTGGGGGTATATATTAACATAAAAACTAGCACCACACTTCCAGACAAACAAAATAATAAACAGTTAATACAGCAATGCTCAGCCGGGTTAATATAAATCTATGATACTGGAACAGTGGAAAATGGATTTTTTTCCAGTTGTGTTGCTAGACTGGTGGAAGAAAACAGAAACCTTCTGGGAGGGTAGTCATGTTATGGAGGCTATCAACGTATAGCAAAAGCATGGGGTTGTAGGACGTACTGGCCGTCGGTGGGAAAATGTTTCTGCAGCGTAACTTTTTTGTTTCAATCAAAGAAATGGAGTAAGAAAACCTTTTTCTCATTATAAATTTCCGAAAAATTGGAAAATTCGAGCGCAACGGATTACCAGCAGGTGCGTGATTTTTTCCAACTTTAACATTACTATTGGGACAAATGTACATGTATAAGTGGGTTTTAGAAATATTTTGCACACAAATAAATAACTCAATTTGATTATTGTTATGCTCATATACACTACGACAAACAAAAAACCACAAACGTACGGAGCCCCGTAGCAGATTTTATTTTTTTGTACGTAACGATGCAAAACGCGTCATTTGCCGCATAGTGCCCGTATGTAGGTTGCTAGGAAGCCACTTACATATGGGCACGACGCGTTTCGCGTCATTATGTACAAAAAAAATAAAAAATAAAATAATCCTCCGCTACGGGGCTCCTTACGTTTGTGGTTTTTTTGTTTGCCGCTTGTCATGGTGTATACAGGGCTTTAGATATGAAGTCCAATTTCTGTCATTTAGACTTTCCTCTACTAAATATTGAGATAACTTTTTAAAACTGCTAGATGTCAATTCCAAATAATGTTATTATGACACGCGCATCTAGCCACATGCATTTCCTTCCTATCCAGAAGTTATGAGGTTTTTTGTCTCTAGGTGGCAAATCCCGATTGGCACGCATGCACAATTGAAACTGGAAAAAAGTCCAATTTGGCAAGGTAAGTCTTGAGAGGGACTCCATATTTCATCATCCTTCAGGATAAACTACTTATATGGAACCTCATGAGCAAATTAATAATTCCCAAACTTCATTCAACTAAATATTTTTCCAACAAAGCAAAATATAAATTAGAGGACTAATTATATAAAACAAAAGTATTTTATTGTATTTTTGAATCAGCCAATCAATGCTACCATTTACTGTCTATATAGCAGGATTATGGTCGACAAAGATTTCTGAAACATGTGGTATGTGAATCAATTTCTACATACATAATGGACAAAGGACCCACACAGCAAATAGAAATTAAAAGTTCTTACATTGGCATTTCAAGGTCTCAATGGCGCTATCCCTAACTTTGCTCGTAAAGCATTAGCTTCTGCTATCTCTTGGTCTTCTCTGTTGCCACCACTTCTACCATGTCTGTCACTCCTTTGATCTCTATCTCTTTCTCTGTCTGATCTGCTGCTTTTATGACTTCTTCCACTTCTTCGGTCTTCTCTGTTTTCTCTGTGTGAACTTCTGTGCTTATCTTCCTCTCGTTCATGTCTATGACGATGTCCACTTGGGGACTTTGACCGAGAACGAGCATGCCCTCTACTGGATGATGAATAGGCTTTATGTTGATCCTTGTTATGACGTCTGCTTGAAGGCGACTTGCTTTTTCTAAAATGAAAATACAGTAGATATCAAAACTGAGATTGCCTGAATACGCTATTTTTATTTAACCCTAGTTTTACAATACATGTATTCTTTTCTCAGTATTAGATAGATTGCATAGCTTCGCATGAGTTAATCTTTAGTAAATTTGTAGGATGTAAAAGTAAAATATAAGTAATTTCGGTTTGCAAGATTTATCATCATTAATAAATAAAGACTTGCCTCTTGTGTGGCGACCGGCTTCGCCGAAATTTTGGTGATGCTGACCTCCGAGGACGATCAAGATCTCTGTAGCCTTTCCGTTTTTCTGACGCTGCCTTAGGCTTGCTATCCTTAACATCTTCACCTTCACTGTCTTCCACCTCATCTAAATCATCGTCTAGTGCACTAACCCGCTGATCGAGTTCATTATTTTCTTCCAAGACTTGCCTCTTCTATTATTAATTATAAAATATCGTTAGAATAATGAAAAAGGTTTGCCTATATTTATGGTACTAACTTGGAAAGCACAATACCTGAATTCTTGGTAATATTACATCGCATACACGTTCCTCGTGTAATAATTCATCCACAAATTCGTCAAGATGGACCAATTCAAATACTGAAACGAAAGGAGCTTTTTAGAATGAAACAAAAATTACGAATAAGTAAATAGCATTTAGACTAAATTACCTCCATCCCGTTTCTGTCTCTTCAGCTTCCGATAATCATTGTACAATGGTTCCAAGTACTTAAAACAATCTAGCGATGTTCCTACTAATCTCATGTATATTGCACCAAGTGCACGGACATATCTAGAAGAACAAAAATGCTAAACATGATGTAATCCATTAATAAAGGTTGCAACTCTTTGAAGGTTAATTATTATTAACATTGACTATCAAATTACAATAGCGGTATAACATTTTATTAAATAAAATTTGCACCATATCCGCAAATGCCACTTCCTAAAGGAGTAAATAATAGTCATTCTTAATAGTCAGTGCATCTAATTTAAAAACTGTTTGATTGTTTGTAGACTTTTAACGTTCATCAACTTCTGTTATGAGGTTAAACACCAATGCCAGGGGATGTGTCAGTATTCACCTACCTGGGAATTTTGCCTACAAAGCGGGACATCCATCCTCCCAAGAGGGATTTTTAACGTTCAGAGATCAAACGGAATCTACACGGGACCTTCCTTTAAACTCTCATCTCGAAAGAGCCGCCACTTTGAGCATTTTGCACATGTTCAAAATTTTAACCGACCTCGACCTGGGAGCAAACCATGCACATTATCGACAGACTAGCAAGCACATAAACCACTAATTTCAAAACCGAATGACTCCATAGAATTTCCATTCACAGGGTTCCCCCAGAAATTTCCTTTTCAACTTCCCTGACTTTTCCAGGTTTTAAAAAAAATTTCCCTGACCAATGACAACGTGAGAAATTGACATATTTTTCAAATTTGACACTGGAACATATTTTTTTAAAACTTACTAACGACAATTTTGAAAATCCCGATTTTTGTAACAAAATTTAATAAAATTGCATAATTTTTTTTTTTAAATGGGAAAAGTTTGTATTCGAAAAATGTTAAAAATTTGGGCTTGGAAAGTGGGAAATTTTACAATTTTGTCCTCAGAAAATGTGGAAAATATGTACTCCGAAAACCTAGAGAATTTTGTAAATCTGTACACGGAAAACGTGGAAAATTGTGCTAATTTCTACTCGGAAAACATGGAAATTTTTTGCTAATTTCTACTCGGAAAACGTGGAAAATTTTGCTAATTACTACTCGGAAAACGTGGGAAATTTAGCTAATTTCTACTCGGAAAACGTGGGAATTTTTTTGCAAATTAATACTCAGAAAACGTGGAAAATTGTGTAAATTTGTACGTGGAAAATTTTGCAAATCTTTACTCCGAAAATGTGGAATTTTTTTGTAAATTTCTACTCGGAAAATAGGCATTGAGCTAACCTTGTAGAAGTATAAATTTTGGATCGCCTAGACTGCGTTGAATTTCCCTGACATTTTCAAAATAAACCATTCTTCCCTGACTTTTCCAGGTCTGGGGGAACTCTGGTACATGAGCTCACTGTTGTTAAGCTCACAAATACAGGAAATATAACTTAATTGTGATGTTAGGGTCCATGACAGACTGCTTAGTCTTACTTAATTTGTATAACGATCTCTCCCCCCCCCATCCTCCCAAATGGTAGTAGGTACTGACTGTAGAGTGAAGAATAGAAGAATAAACCAAAGATTATTAGAGGTATGATCCAGGAATGATACATTACAAGTGATCTATCTTTTGACATGCCAACCTTACAAAGTTTACATAAATAATGCAGGTGGCAAAACCACATACTTTTAATTCTCAATATGCACATGGAAATATACCACGTGTATATTTTGATTTCGACTTAAATCGTGAGGTGGAAGGTGCAGCTGTGGCGGATCTGGATACTGTACAAGATACATGTGCAACCCATATATTAAGTCCAGAACACTGGAGCAGGTTAGGACAAACTACATTTGAGTTGCCACAGCTATGTGGACAATGCGGATCTGCACTGCTCAGGTTTTTTCCCTTCATGCATTCAGGAATTTAATTTCACTGTATTTTTATCGGTTTGCATGTTATCATGCATGTAGGCTACTATATACTAACTTGAAATCTTCGTTCTTTATAAATTCTACTATGATATCCTTCTCAGGTTGAATTTGTAACATTTTCAGTACTAGGCAAAGAAACGGTGTTGGTTTAATATTTCCTCCAAAAACGCCTCCCACGTATTTTAATTCCATCGCCTTATCCACCAATAATTCGGCTGAAAAATATTCAAAAATAGGCTTAAATACATGCTGCCAGAGACAATCAAATATCGAGATAAGTTATTATATTACTTACCTGTTAAAGCAAAGCATTCTTCCTTCCAATATCTGGAATCATAAATTCGAGATCGTAGGATTTTTTCAACTAAATACTGAGGATTTGTTCCCTTTATTGAGTTAGCATCTTTGACCGTTCGATTCGCCATCGTTCGTAAATGCCTAGCACAGTATTTGTCGGAAATGTCCGATGTGACGATATTTTTAGTACCCAAATGTTTTATACCCGGATAGTTTCTGGGCATGCGCAGATTACTACTGGGCTGATTAATACTTTTTCAATATGTTTTACATCATACTTATGCATTTTAAAACATTCATATAATAATATTAAAACATTATCTATATAAAAGATACAGTATTCAATGATTATAATACTTTAAATGAAAAAAATATCCTTGTGATATTTTTTATTTATTTTTTTCGAAAAAATTATGATTATACATGTATGTAAGATGTATGAATTGCCGTTCCAATTCTAATATTTTTCATTTATAGTAAATCAACGTCAAAATACAAAATGCTATACCTTAGCCCACTAATACGCATGCCCATTCGCCGGAATAGGATAAAAATGTTTTGACATCGACTCACAATGCAACGACGCACGACTACAACAGACTTCGCGCAAGCGCACATTAAGACTTCTACATCATTTCAACGTCACGTCCTTGTTTTGGCCGTCACTTCTGGGACTTTTTAGTTGGAAAAATTTAAAAATTTAATAATATGACAACTTATCAAATATGTGGTATACAGATGGTTATATGTACACATTTCAGAGTGACTTCATTGCTAGGCTTTGATACAATTTGAAAATATGTTTCCTTATGTTTTATCATTACATGGCGGGAAATTTGAAAATAAAACTTCAACAATGGCTAATTCTTACACGACTATTTCAACTTATTATTATTCTACTAATATATATTCAGCAAAAGCGTGAACCTAACTAATTATAATAGTTATTAGCTGAAGCAAAATCCAATATTAATTACAATTAATGTAAAAGCTACATGCAAATCGATAAATCATACCTTCTTTCCATCTGACCCAATGAAGCGCACCAAGGACGCTGTTATTAAATTTTATACTTTTAACTTTTTAATATTCCTTGCTAAACTCACAATAAAAGTTAAAATTTTTGTTTGATAGTTAATATTTTTCATAATAATGAAGTTATTAACATTTCAAAACTTTAAATAATTAATTTGGTTAAATTTATTAACTGCAGCATATCAAATAAGATACCGAATACAAAGCAAATAGCTTTTATTAAATGAATATGACATTTAAATGACCCAGTCATTACCTTATCCATACTACATTAAAACATACACATACAACAAGTCAAATATAAAACCAAAGTGCAGAAAGGGACAGGGTACTGAATTAATCCAGTAATGGAGTAATCTTATCCCAGCCAAAAATCTGACAATTTTATAGAAACTAATCATAAATTGTGTGCTCAGAATGGGAGTTATATTTTCGCCTAAAAATGTAAGGTAGCGCAATTATCAAGGATGATCTACTATATAACAACTGTCAACCTGTGAGTTTAAAATGTAGATGAAGGTGGAAAGAGAAATCTATTGCCAAATTCTAATCTACAAAGGCGTCATGACAACCTTGAATGATTCTTCAACGAAATATCAAGAGCTTTAATCACATGCACAAAATGCCAATAATAACTGGCCTTCATGCTTTTTAGATAGAACCAATGATTGAGAGGAATAGTATTATGATCAACAATTCTGTTACCTTTTGTAATTACAAGATGTAATAATAGAGGAAACATGACTTACAATGGGGTAAAACTAAATTGAAAATGTTATACTTTAGCCATATTTCCTAATGTACTAGAAGCATAAACTCAAAACATCACAAAGGGAAAAAATGCAATTTCTTGTCTAGCAAAGAAATAAAGGTGTGTTTTTAAAGGCAATATGAACCAAAAATGATAGTGACTAGGCAAGAAACAACTGATTATGACAAGTCCACTGTCTAGGTTTGAACATGACCAAGAATAAGTTTTATAATGTAAATTTAGAAATTTTAGCAAGATTTCATTCACTCCCAAAAAATTATAATTATGACCTAAATGTAAATTGTCAACAAACAAATACTCATGCCTGGAAGACTTTTTGAAATATCATAAAAGTAGGGTAGGAATCAGGCTGCAAAAATTCAGAATAACTTTAAAACCAAGAATTTTTTCATTAAAAACAGGGATTGAGAAGCAATAAAATATCAAATTAGTTCATTTTAACAAGGAATGCACTATGAACAAACTATGAAAATTGCCCCTAAAAAGGGTCAATATAAATAAAAAGGAATGCTAGACACTAAATTGGTAGGTGTATCACTTCTCCACATCATTACACTTGCCAGTGGAATTTTTCCACAGTATAAAAATCTAAAGTAGAAACTGCCCTCCTAAATCGTTTTACACTATAAATTTATAAAAAGTCAATAAAATACATTCAGTTGTCATTGACGGACAACGATAGAATCGAAACATGCAGACAAATGTGAAAAAAATCACAAGAAAAAAGGTCTTCTTATAATTTGGCATTATTACGGATAGTACCGCTTCTGTGGAAATGATATTACTGCAAGAATAACGTTCTCTCGTGTTTCAAGGCTTACAAAATTGGAAGTTAAATAACACGACATGCTCTATACAGTATGATCAAAGCAGACAAACACAAAAGAGTACATATTAAATAAATTGATGGGAACCCACAAAACAAAAACTGTAATTATGTAGCACATAATAAATTAGTCCCATATACAGAATATTAAAATAAATTCATTTTTGGAAATTAAATGTTATAGTTCTAGCATATTGAACATTACACATTTGTTTCCAATCTGAACTTTTTATTTCAATATTTCAACTTTCAATGCTGTATCATTAGCTGCCTATGTTTCTTATTATGCTAAAATTATGACAATGATAATCTTACACAGGCTTGCCCTTCCTAAAAATATACAAAATATGTGAAAAATCTCAAACACTTAAGTTTAAGGTATTTATAAAAAAAATAACTAAAAAAATTAAGACTTCCCTGCAGGATGAAATCCTGGTTCAAGCACACATAATACAAAAATATTGATAAACAAATTACCATATGTAAAACAGAAGCACTATAATACATAAAATAAAACTAAAACTTATAAAAACTGTCAAATCAGCTGCCAAACAAAATTTTAAAAACCTCTGTTACTTGAAATCTGTGGAATACTAGTGATAACACTAGTTTCAAAGTGAAATGATCCTAAAATGAGGGCTAAATTCCAATGAAGAAAGGTGAAGGTATGCCAAAACTAAAAAACTTCATGAGATTCATACCAGTGAACAAAATAAGGTTTAGTACATAGGGTCAACTTTGTCATCGACCAAACTTCACTGTAACGTCGAAACAGTTTCAAATTCTTTTTCATACCTTTCATACTGAAAGCCAGGGAAGAGTTGCAAATGAAGATGTTCCTATAAACATAAGAATGAGTACATTAAAAAAAATTCTATACAAACCTATCTTCTACACTGAGAAATATTACATTCTCAGGATTATCAGCTAAAGCTAAATGCATGTAAAAAAAACGAGTAGGCACAGACCCGACTGTGTTGTAATACCCGGTAAGTGGGTCACTCACAGTATACGAGAGACCAGTATGGTGACTCCGCCCACTTTTACCTAGCCATGAGCACGCCGCACCACATGGTGACAGTGATTTAGACATATGCCCTAAAGAGGACTTTCATGGTTCAATGGGGCGAGGGTGAAATGGGGTGACCTGGGGGACGTGGCCCACCTTCCCTTACACGATGGTAGGTCATTTATCCCCATAAGATAATTCCTCCTGGGGCTTTGAATTGCCTACACATTTTTGTGGCACGAACAGTACCGAATTTAAAGACGTATTCACGTCAAAACATTTTCATCATAAAAAAACTGATAGCATTTCTCCCTCAACTGCCCGTTTATTCATGCCTAAAGCATGGCTTAGTAGTATTTTGCAGGTTAAAAGGGGCTCCATAAACCTGTCTACTGATAATCAGGAGTAAATAAATGGAAGAAAAACTTACAAAATCTGATCCTTCCGTCACCATTGTTCCCAAAATACTTGTTAACTCCTGAAACGATGGTCTTTCATCCAAATCAACTTGCCAACATTGAAGCATTATTTGATACCTGTGAGAAGAAATCGATATTTAATTAATAATGACCTTGCAAACTTAAAAAAAATAATGCGAATTTCAGGTAAGAACTTACAAGTCATCTCCGACATTTTTCGGTTGTTGTAATCTGGAACCTCTAAGGACTCTTGCAGGAACATCTTTAGTTTTTACATCGGAATATGGAGTTGCTCCTAACGTCACAATTTCCCACAGAACCACCCCAAACATCCAAACGTCACTTTTACTGGTAAAAAGTCTACTTTTAAGCGTTTCCATTGACAACCATCGAGTTACATCAAACTGGAAAAAAATGAGTACAATTAGTCATCTTTACGAACTGTGACAAAGTCTCAGGATTTAATTCATTTTGTTCAATAGTCTTTTAAAGTAATTGTTACCAAAAACTTCAAACATATTTAGACACCGATCATATTTTTCAAGGATCATTAAATTTAATGAACAAACCACTCTAGGTATTTAGTTTTAATTAAATAAAACTTACACTGGTACTGCTTTCAAGTTGTAGCAATCCAAAATCCGTGACCTTAGCAGTAACATCATCCACAACGACAATATTTCGCGCCATCAATCGCTTGTGTGTAATCTATTTTATAAATAAATAAAAGAGAAAATATAAAACTAACTTAATGTTATTATTTATGCTATACTGAACTTTGTGATTGATGTCATAGCCTTCACAAAATTACAACACACAACTATTTCATTTTATTCATTAATGCTTTTAAAAGTTATTAAAAATGAAATGTAGAAGTTTTACTTGCATTTAATTTAAAATGGATACAAACAATATAAACTGCAGATACTAAGCATAAAACTTTCCTAAGTTATTTTTAAGGATAAGACTGATTCATACACTTTTTATTACAACTTAAAAACAATATGTAAAAAGCAAGGACTTTCGACAACAAAAACTTGGCCAAAAGTTAGTACATTTTTATTTTTAATGTTTTTCTTTGTTGTGATTAAAAATGAATCATTCATACCCACGTTTTAAAGAAAGTTATGTGCCTCAGTGTCTCCTTAATCAACTTCTTGAAATTATTTGTACAATTGAAACTTAGCTTTTGATTCAAAAAACTCATGCGCTCCAATAACTGCCAAATTAAATAAAGAAATATATTGAGGAATCTTCCCAAACCTTATTGTTTGCTAAATGTGCCATTCCTCGAGCTACTCCAAGGGCAAGCTCTAATAACTGCAAAGACTTGAGTGTTGATATTAATTGCTGCTTTTCAGCATAAACAGGATAGTGCTCCATTGTACGACTGTCTAACAAAAAGTCTTTTAAAGTCCCTGGATACCATTCAGTGCACACGTGGAATAAATCTGGTGATTAAGAAAAGTAAATGAAAAGTTAAGACCATTTACAGCACTGTGATGCATATACAAGATAAAAAAAAGGTTACGCAAAAAGAACAAACCTCGTTCTTCACATCCTCCAACTAATCCCACTACATTAGAGTGGGAGCCAACACGGATTAGTACATCCAAATCATTAAGAAAAGCTCGCTTTTCCCTTTCATTGTCAGTAATATGGGCTGCAATTGCATTAGTGATATAAAATCAATTAAAATATTCGCTATGTGCATACTATTAGTCAGTCATAAAAAGCCTTATATAACATACCTTGAGTGATTTGAACCGACACAGAAAACTGCTGATTTCTCCTATGCGCCACTCCCTTGTAAATGGCGCCAAATTTTCCTTGACCCAAAATTTCGTCTGAAATCTCCAAGTGTGGTCGTGGAATTTGCCAAAATTTGTCTTTAAGGGAGTCATATAAGAAATCAAGATCTCCCTCATCTTCCATCACTAAAATACTTGAGGTGATTCCATTTTCAGTCTACAAAGAAGCCGTATGAAATCCAATTAGCAAGATTTGATTATTATATAAACATATAACAGAAGCTTTCCTCTTGTCGTGATCTTAACTTTACCCTGATAAATAACATTGGTCTAAAATATAGAAACAAGAACTCACCACATCAGGTGATGGGGACTGTAATGTTAGTTCTTGATGATCAGGTTGCTGCCTTTGTCCATAATGTCGCCTGATCAAGAAATAGATTACTATAGATGCTACCAGCAGGGCAGCGGCAATCCCTACTGCAACACCCAATCCAGTTACAACCGAATTATCCACGTATGCTATATTTCCAGAAAAAAAGTGTCAAAAGCTTTTTAAGCAACAGTATTTATATAGACAAATTAACTTGTTTACCATGATTTTCCGGATTCATTTGTAGTTGTTGATCATGATCGCCAATGTACCCAGGATCTTCATGCATTGGAGGGGTCACCGGTACAACAGGATCATCTTTAACCTTGTCAACTACAGAATCTACACCAGCCCCGCCTTTCATTTGAAATGTGGCAGGAAGGGAATATGTTGCCTTAGAAATCCCATTCAACCGGCTTACCACCCCAATAACAACTGTGTGGAGTCTGTCTTCTTCCAATGGGGCATTATAATACCCATTATAACTGCCACGGTCACCAACAACAAAATTTGTCATTGCTTGCGATGGCAACAGCTCGGCAGCGATGTAAAAAGGCCATTTATTCTGTTTGGCTTCTTCGTAACTCGTTAATCGATTAGGATCAAGTGGAAAGTTTTGTGAGTCATCATAAACAACAACCCGGTAGGCACTACAATTTACAAAAATAAAACAACGAAATATTAGAAATGTGAAAGACAACAAAGTGGAGTAGCTACAACAGGGCATCCACCAAAACAAATTTATCTTTTCAAATGAGCTGAAATTAATACAACAATTATCGTAGAATTTCGATTATTCGGCACCATATTTATCAATAGCCTCTATTAACTGTCACACATTCAACTTAAGTCAAAATATCCAAAACAAAAGTTTAATACCGGCATCATGTAATAAAATAAACGTTGTAGACGTGTACTTAGCATAATTTAAAGAAAGGTCATACAGTGCTATTATGTAAAATTTTCTTATACAAACCTGACAGGTCCTTTACTAGCAGTTGCTTCTGGAATTTTAATTGTCATTTGTGAACCATCCTTCCTAATTATTTCTGCCATACGTGGAACTTCTGGTTCTAAACAAACCAGAATACATTAGAAGGGCACCAATATAAAAAAAAACAAGCACCCTTAAATAACCTATGGATTTTCAAAGATTTTTCTAACTGTTACTTCATCAAGTGAAATGAGATGTAGAAGTTTGACACTGAACATAGCAAAAGAGCATTAGTTATTCAATCGCTCTTGTAAATATGCAGTTGCAAAAATAATTCTTACCTGAAATATCGGTCCAAAAAGGGACAGAAAATGGAACGCCATCGCCTAATGTTGAACTAGCACGAACAGATATATTGTATTGAGTGGCTGGCATTAATCCAGCTAATTCAGCTTCATATGTGGTATTGCTGAATGCCCAGTTTAAATGAGGAGTTATCATAGATGCTGAACCAAGATGGGTTGAAAGCAAATTTGCATCAACCTGGTAATAAAATCAAATAATTAAAAGGTGTTTAAATATTTTAATTTAATGCAAAACAAAAAGATAACACCCACTTTATATTGCAAGATAATGCCATTTTTTGCTCTTGGTGGACGCCACTGAATGACCAAGGAATTTTCTTTTGCTGATGTTAAAGTCACGTTATTGGGAGGGCCAGGTACTGAAAAGATAATTCAAAGTAATGTTGAGAATTGGTAAGGAAAATATCGATAGGAAGAAATCTGAGGTTTATCAAATTACATCTTACCCATGAAACTGGTAGTATAAATACTATTTGCATTCAATCCGCCACAGAATTGTGTACTGTTTCCCTCACAACGTATGGTGCAGTTGCTGATACCATACTGACCGAATGCACTTCCACAATAGCAAAATTTTCCAGCTTGTAAACCTGCATACCTATACAAGTGTACACAAGTAAAAAATGGTAGATAAATGTCTAATCGTAAATGATTTTGTAAGTTATTTAACAGAATAAATGTGCTTAATAAGCCTTGAGTCATTGTGGAATCATTATCTTTAAAATTTAAAATTCCCAATACAATAAATTTAACACAATTTCCTTACAAATAAGGAAATGTGAAAATTTTTAAAATTTATTTTCATCCCTGTAGTACAATTAATTTACATTTAGCCATTCAATTTATTTATCAAAAAAAAATTGAGTTTGAATCTTCCAGCATTCAACTTTGGATATTTTCAAAGCTTTTTTATAATAGTAATTCGGAGTACATGTACAATTAATAAATGAATTGTAAACGGTGCCTGAACTATACTAGGATTAAATCTTAAATCACTAGAAAAATCTTGAAGTTATAATCCTTTCTCTTTGTGGGTATTGACTTGTAGATCGACATTTTCTATAATTAGTTGGTAAATGTTTCTTCCTGGATTTTGCCACAGCTTAAAAATATACTTACATGAAATACTGTTTTGTACATTCGTCCGTACATCTTTCTACATTTACGTGCGCACCAGGTGTAGTTACTTGTAATGGCAAGTCTCTCATGTCTACATTATCTGCGAAGCATCCTCGGTATTCACTTGCCCCAACTAAAATGTATATCAACGATAATGAATTCCAACCAGCATAATGCTTATCGAAAGTCAATTGAAAGTGATGAGATTAAATTGAACTATACCCCTTAAAAGCAGAAATGCAGATAAAAGTGTAAATATTAACCAGGACCACATGCCTTTAGTACAAGGCATGTGTCAATAACACGCCAAATTTGGATATACACTGGCCTATCCTGCTTATAAAAAACATTAAAAACATGAATTAAATCTCATGTAATATAGGGAGGAATTTACCACGAAGTAAAAAAATGTTTGATGGTCATGAAGATAATCGAAATGTTATACAAGGAATACTGTAGGTGTGGTCAGCATACTAATTAATTTCTTACCTGGCTGCAATTTGTCGATAGAGCTTGACCAAGCTATAGATAAAATGAACCGGACACAATTAACAAATTATAAAATACACTTCATTCTTTTCAGATTTCAAATAGCACCTTTGAAATTAGCTAAAACGTTCAGGGCGAACGCTAATAAATTTAAGAACATCTACCTGGATCAAAATTTCAAACTGATTCATAAAAGGTGGGGCCCGAGAAAGGATGGAACAATACTATTTATATGATGTGTGGCAGCTTCACTTTAATTTGTCATAAAAGAGGGGATTATGGGTAAGCACGAAATCAAATTCCCATAACACCTCAGTGGTAAACAAATGCCTATTTCTTAAAATAAATAAATTCTCTTTCAAAATTAATCATGTGTCAATAAATCTCTTTTTAGGCACTTAGTGCTGTAGTTACTTGTTGTTACTTTTCCATATAATAATGTAAAAATAGGTGTTTCACGAAAATTGCACACAGTATGAATTGCATCAGTTTCTGACCTGTCCAATCTGTCGTCTGCTCCTTGACAAGTTTACATACGATGTACAGTCTTCGTTTCTGTTATTGTAATTTGTAGAGTGCATTCTCTTTTAGTATAAATCTCAAATTACTAACTATAGATTAATTAGCATGGACTTTCAAGCTGTCGTGATGGCTGCGGGAAAGGGATCCCGTATGACTGAAATTACAGCAAAATGCCCGAAAGCCTTGTTGCCCATTGGCAACAGGCCAATGATATGGTATTCCCTCAACTTTCTTCAAAGAAATGGTTTTAAAGGTACCAAAGTTAGCATGCTGATAACAATTCCAAGTCAGATGATGTAAAATATACGTTTGGTTTATATATAACCATGGAAATAAATTCTAAACATACATGTCATCCTGTAATATATATTATACATTTTAGATGCCATCGTGGTATTACATGCATCTCAGAGAACTGAAATTATGTCAGTTTTAAATGGATTAGGTGATATAAAATTACAACTGTATGAAGAAATATGTCAACATGCCACATCAGATAGTGGGACAGCTGAAGCCCTGTGTCAAGTCATTAAGAACCGTGACATTAAGGTTAGAATAAAAATACAGTGTAGGTATCTATCTTTTGAGGTCTCTTAATTGAAATATATTTTTTAAATGATTGTCTCCATCGAAGCAGGCATTACAAAGGTCCCTTTGCAGACCAGGTTACATGTTTATATGCTGCGATTCTAGATAATAAATTACAGTAACTATGAAAATTACAGTAGAGCTATGAA
Organism: Ommatoiulus sabulosus; assembly: GCA_034697705.1. Lineage (NCBI taxonomy): Eukaryota > Metazoa > Arthropoda > Diplopoda > Julida > Julidae > Ommatoiulus > Ommatoiulus sabulosus. Next base: position 8,098 of record JAQGAO010000153.1, on the reverse strand, counting down.
ACCTCAATTTTCCAACTTTTGAAAGTTAGGCAATATTTTGCCGAACATTATCTGAAAATGAATATGTAGACTTTTCGTAGACTTTTGAAATTTCTATTTGTAGGCTAACCTGCTGGTTGTGAGTTGTGATCTCATCGCTGATGCATCTCTGGATCCGCTTTTTGCACTGCACTATACGCATTCTTCAGCTCTCACGCTTTTATTCACACCTCTTCCTGATGATCTGCGTACGGCTGCAGTTCCTGGACCAAAAACAAAGCAAAAGGTTGAAAGAGATTTAATTGGATTGGATGGTTCCAGTAAACGTTTCATTTTTATGACTGCAGAAGCAGACTGTGATGATGAACACCTAATTATTAGACGACACACATTAAATCGGTAAGTATAAATAAATTCCAGTTTACTCTTGTTTTGTTGACAAGAATTTAACCATGTTATCTATAACAACTCCAATTCATACTGTATATTGTAAAATACATGTTTGGTATATATATATAATCATAGAATATCAACGAATCATCATTAATCAGCAGATCATAATAATATATAAACCAACTTAGATAATTTTGTTTACAACCGTGTTTCTCAACCATGGGTCCAGCTTTTTCATCTTATAATATTACATTTTAAAACTACTACCAAAACTATATAAATAATGGCTTGTGTTTCTAACTGTATGGTCTGCAAAATATTTTTCCTATTTCCACAAGTCCGCAAAATAATTTGTCCTATTTTTACCCGTCTGCAATATATTTTGCAATTTTGACCAGTCCGCAGGGATTAAAAGGTTGGGAAACACTGGTTTAAAATAACTATGAATTATTTTGTTCTTTTTAGTTGCCCACACTTTACAATCCATAGCAGTCTTCTAGATACTCATGTTTATATCTTCAATAAATCCACATATGAAATGATAACCAATGAAAAGTAAGTAATTTATCACCAATTTATGTGAAAAACTGTAATCTACTTAATTAACTGAACAATAATTTTCTTGGGGATGGCTTTGTGGAATTTAGAAGGAGTAGTTCATTAAAAGGAGACATAATACCTCTTTTATCACGAAGACAGTTTGCACCCCAGCAGCATAGTGTGGACTCTGATATTGATAAGCATGACGAAATGTACCAAAAAAATAATATGTCTTCATGGATCAAGAACACAAATGAAATTCAAGGCGACTCTGCATATTGCTGTTATGGCTATGTTGACAATCATGGATTCGGTCTTAGAGCAAATAATTATGCTACATACATGTATGCAAACCGACAGGTAAGACTTTGATTCGTACAATGTCGTAATGTTTACCATCTCACATAATTTTCTTTGCAATTTAGCTTTGGAATGAAATACGATATCTGAACCTATAGATTGCTAAAACTCACCTTCATGAAAAAATGTAATAAGCTATTTGCCTTGCAATTTCATCCTTTATTTTATTAAACTAATATTCATACGTGCATTATAACGTTTTCCTGCGAAATTAACATTAAACAATTTTAAAGAATCATGAGAAATCGTAAAAATGCTAATTGTTGTTGTTAAATATATGCTGTCATCCCCCGGTTGTTCAATCACTTAGCTTAATTTTTAGAATATATTACATCTGTTACAATTTTATAAAAAAATTACAATCAAATTATAATTTTAGATTATCTACTTGCAATCAAACACTTGATTAATTTGAACAAATAAGCCGTTACACAGTTTTCTTGGTGCACTATATAGATTATGCTTTTTGATATTAAAATGAAGCTTTTTTATTAATTTCAAATGAACGTGTGGTAAATTTGATAACGTGGAATTCTTAATGTTATTTTTCTTTAATGGCTATAGAAAGAATTATCGAAAATGCCTAAAATTTCGAGATTAAATCACAGATTTCCACTGCTAATTCATCTAATAATAGAAGGTTAATTTTATTTTTACCATGCAACATTCCAATTATAACATGGACCTCAAATGGCCACGAAACCTTGAATTTCACGTGAATTGATGTGAATAACCCTCAGCCATAAAAAGTTATTAAATTTGAGTCCCTCTCCTCTTTGCACCAATATGTCAGTGATGATTAATATTTGTTAACAACTTGAGCTAATTTTTTTTTATGAAATTGAAATTACAATCTTTTATTACAGATTGGTCGTCTGTGGCAGACTATATCTCCAGATGGAAATGCTCCAACCATTCATCCAACAGTTCAAAAAACAGAAGCAACCGTAAGTTATTTTATAATTTATTTTGAACTAACAGCATAATTATTAAAATGAAATTGAAGCATTATATTCATATACAGTATGAATTTTTCTCATCACATTGCTAAAGGGGGCTCAATTTGTTAGATTGAATAAAATCTAAGCATTGGATAAACCAAAATTATTCTGAGTATGTTTGCACTATTGCCCTCAAATGGCATTGTTGTAATGGGAATACACCAAATTTGAGTAAACTATCCATGACAAAGTTGATCTCAGACAAAAATTATTATTGAATATAGTGCATTTTTTAAAATTAAGTTTTGAGTGACTAGCAGCAATTGGCTTGAAAAGTACCATAATTGGATTGAAATCTGTTTTGGAAGACATGTACATAGCGCATAATTACTGTATGGCATTAATTATATTAGTACTCAATATGTTAGAAAAATAGTATCAAAACGAGAAACATTGATACCAAAATGAACCTAGAGCAACACCCTGTCAGGTGGGATAATGGAAGAATACCCTCTTACCTGATTTTTCTTCAGGTAGGAGAGCCTGTTCTTCATATCAGTTTAAATCCTATAGATCTCTGAATATAATTGCAATATCGTTTTATATGCAATATTAAGCAATCTGGTATTTTTGAAAATGCATTATTTTGTAATGACATTAAAATTATAATACAAAGGAAAGGAACAGTTATCTGTTTCTGATACAATTAAAACTGAAAGTTATCGATCATGATAACTGTCTCAAGGTGGAATTCATGGCGAATAATTTGTAAAGCAGTGCCCAAAAGTACTGTGGCTATCAGTTGGTGATAGGGGACTACATCTGTGCTAATTTGGATGTTGGTGATAATGAACTTGAATTGCCCCACAAGTTTCACCGGACAAGGGACAGCAAATAGCATCGCAGAAGGGATAGCCAGAAAAGAGAAATCAGCTAATCTAGGATAAACATGGACAGCCAGTTGTGTTGCCATGTTAGGATAGATTGCCCCATGCTTCACACGCTCACAACACACCTGAGACACCTGAAAAAAGAACCGAAACACACAGCACTGATAATCCCAAGAGACTGGAAGCTAAGATGCCTGTCTGGAGTACCGAGACTGGAGTTGACCTGTGCTCGTTAGGGTCAACTCTCAGCTGTCCGGAAGGCTGGCAAACAATACAACAAAATAAACTTCAGAATGTTGGCCACTATTAATGGTGTTTATTAAAAACACCATTAGCGCTCGCGCATAGAAAACAGTAAACATAAGATGCTCGCGCACCGGTGTGACATCAGAGTGATGTCACAGAGAAGAAGGCAACAATCACAACAGTGGCGCCCTCTGGCGTTGGCCAGAGCCCCTTCAGCCAAACAGGAAGTGCCCATATCTATGGCCCCAGACCACCTAGGACCATGATGTTTGGTATTGTTTGGGCTGTCTGGATGCCCTCTACCCGATTATGTTGGTTTGAGGAGGATATAACCAAAATTGAGGAATTTTGCATTTCCTAGTGGAATTTGAAGGAAAGATCTTTAAGAATCAGCGGATGGGGAGTCAGTTGGGAGCGCAAGCTGTGTTGATAAAGGAGAAGAGTGTGGAGAACAACAAGCTCAAAAATTATGCTTGTTTTGACACCGACTAAGTGCTTGCACCATTAAAACTGAAACCTTTGACCCATGCTAATGTCGCTGGATGATGATTCAATTGGAGACACAGATTATGTTGGTGGGTGCGGGACACGTGGTGAATAACAAGCGCATAACTTACCCATGCAGCTGGATGACCAGACTGAATAACAAGATCATAAGTTATTCAAGTTGACAGCTAAAAACTTAAAATACTATCTTTAACATGGGAAGCTGAAAAGTAAACCGGGCCTACGCAGATAGCCCCTGTGTCCTTGTTAGCCACTGCTGGAGGAGGGCTAGTGAGTATAAAAAGGCAGCCTAAAAATGTCAAAAGTGCATTCTACCGGAGGACACTGAAGAGACCATGTTGAGCCAGTGAGGAAGATGAACTCCAATTTGGTGAGAGAAATAATCTAATTTGCAGTCTGAATTATGAGCAGAATAAGAAACAAATTTTGAGCTGTTTGAATTTAAGTTGAGATGTTTTAAGCCTAAGCCATGGGTTGGGGGTCCCCCATTTTGGATAGAGTTAAGAGCCATTTTTAGGTACAGAGTAGGATAGGAGATTTGAATTCGTTGACATGTTTTGGTTTCTGATTCTCTTTTTGATTTTCTTATACTTTTGAGTTTCATGTGTAATGCTTTTATGATATGCTAATTAAATTAGATTGAGCTCATTCACAATGTTTGGTTTCTCACTTTTAAGAGTGCTACCTCCCACAAACGTGGATTATTTAGGTTATGAATTTTTGGTAATAGTTCTGGCTGAATCCCAGACACCTTTGAGGAGACTACGCTACACATAACCGGAATTATAGTTTGTTAGTCTACGGACTGGGAGGCCGTGGGTTAGGACAATTTCAATTGAATGAAATAATAATTCAACCTTGGGCCAATTTTTTTAATGAAAAACTTTGGCAAGTGGCAACCTACATAGTTTTATGCGGGTTCTATGGGAATCCCAGAAAGTTGTTCGACACCCTTATAAAACTAGGTATAGGTTGCCACTTGCCAAAGTTTTTTAACTGTTGTAAATTTTTTGGACAAAAATCGGACATTTTTCAAACATAGGAAACTGGGGAAAGACAGTTCCATGTCAAATCAATTTATTTTTAAAACAACCCACGTAGCAACAATCGAGTAAAATAGTGATTACTTATTCAAGTCAAGTACTAAATGTTCCCCAACATTTGTTCGCCAACTCATCATCCACCAAAATGTCGCCTCGATCAACTGATTCCCGGAAAATTGTTCGCCAAAATTTGTTCCCCAACAAATGATCACCTCCAAAATGCCGCGGAAACAAAATAACTTGTTTCCGAACTATTGTTCCTCACACAAAATGATCGCTATAACACCAGTCTGTTCCTAAAACAATAGCAGTCAATTGTTGTAAATATTTTGGACAAAAATGGACATTTTTCGAACATTGGAAACTGGGGAAAGACAAAGTTCTATGTCAAAACAATTTATTCCTAAAACAACCCACTTATCAACAATCGAGTATTCATTCAAGTCAAGTACTAAATTTAGTAGGCTACTCATGATAACATGTGAACATTTGTTCGCCAACATATCATTGCCACGGTGCCATCAAAATATCGCCTCGATCAATTGATCGCCAAGATAACTTTTTCCTGAAGTGAGGAACACATTTTGACGAAAAATTTTCCGGGAATTATTGTAATGGCGATCAATTGATCGAGGCGACATTTTGGTGGACACCCTCATAAAACTAGGTAGGTTGCCACTTGCCAAAGTTTTTCCACTATTGTAAATTTTATGGACAAAAATCGGACCTTTTTCGAACATAGGAAACTAGGGAAAGACAGTTCTATGTGAAAACTATTTTTAAAACAACCCAAATATCAACAATCGAGTAAAAAATCGAGTACTCATTCAAGTCAAGTACTAAATAAAGTACTCAAGTTGCGAAAAACTTTGCGGACACGTGAAAAAGCTGTAAAGATTTTGAATGCAACTTTGTCAAGCTTGACTTCAGTTTTAATAACGCTTGGAAAAGCTTGAGTAACACATTTCCGGTTTTGTGCAATACAACGTCATTTTCAAATTTAAACCTATACGCTAGAAAACGTCCATGCTATAGTAGCCTAAACTGTTGGATTCCCCTTATTCATAAACTTTCATACAGTAGTTACTAGATTATTGAGATTCTCATTGTGTTAATAGTTACCAATTACGTGTATTTTATCACAGTATATGATTCGATGACAGTATGCAGACTCTACGCGTTTGTGTGCATCAATGCGTGATGGCGAAGTCGGCATACTGTCTATCAAACCCAACTGGATTGGACAAAAGTTTTACGAAACGCACTTTGGTAGTCTCATAGTCACGTAAGTTTGAATACACCGATAACCTTGATTTTTTTTTTTTAAATAATCAGTGTGACGATTATGCAAACATAACTTCACGACTGACAAAGTGCGATTCGTAATGCCTAGCTGACAGGGAAGAATGACTTATTTTGAAAAAGTCAGGGAAAGTCAACGTAGTCATTTTGTTGCGATGCAAAATTGATGCTTCTACATGGTTAGCTCAGGGCCCATTTTTCGAATGGAAATTTGCAAAATTGTCCACGTTTTTCAAGGACAAAATTTAAAATTTTCCCACATTTTCCGTGGACAAATTTGCGAAATTCTCCACATTTTCCGAGGACAAATTTACAAAATTCTCTAGGTTTTCCGACTACAAATTTGCAATATTTCCCACGTTTTCTAATTACAAATTTTCAACATTTTCCGAATTTTTCATTTTTCTTTGTTTAATTTTCAAAATGGTCATTAGTAAATTTTGCAAAATATGTCAATTTGTGACATTGTCATTGGTCAGGGAAATTTTTTTAATACCTGGAAAAGTCAGGGAAGTTGAAAATGAAATTTCTGGGGAACTGTTCACTAATGGGGTTCGACGACATTAAATGTCAGTCATTAATAACTAAATTAAGAATAACCTAAGGAAAACAATTATAATTAGAAATAAACAGAGCGAAAATTATATGAAAACAAACTGAGATTATGGAATTTGTAAAGAAACAAATTTGCGATTTTGGTTTTTTCTGTACATTTGATTTCCTCACAAATGGCATTTCCTTTATGTAATGTACGTGTGCAAGTGCCTTATGCATGTAACCTAATAATAATAATGATGATACATGGCTGGCAAGTGAACGTAAATTTTGAAAGTTTACTCCGATAAAATTTTATAACATTTCTGATGTGACTTTTTGCCTAGCTTATTTTTTCACTATTTTCTTATCGTGGTATACTGTTCATTCATTTCAAATAAAACTATGTCAAGATAGCGTTGTTTTATGAAATGAAGAATTTGAAGAATTCCGCGGAAACCAAAACGTCAAAAAAAAAAAAGAAAAAGAAAAGGCTTGCCCTACATTTTCTTTTGCAACAGCTCTCTGTTTGCTCCTGACGTTCCTGGTACTTGAAAATGTCCGATGCTTGATAGACAGTGAAGAATAAACGCATTAGGCAGCTTTGATGCCTTCTCTTAAAAATCAATGCCCATCCTTTTCTTTGTCTGACAGTTGAAGTGTAATCGTCAATCTTTGACATATTCCCTGGCTGTGACAAATTCATAGTTGTTTGAAGAATGGTGGGCGATGCAGAACCAATATTTGAACTGTTCAATTCAAGGTTTGGTATGAGGATGGAAAAAGCCATCACGTAGGCCGTGAAATTTAATGAGATATATGCGAGAAGATCAATGGAGAACGTGTACAAAATTTTAAAAAACAAACTACGAACGTCATATCACGAGGATGTTTTTTACATAATGAAGGGCTATTGAATTTGGTCGAAATTAATTGAATTCTTCTATAGAATTATTGATACAAAATAAAGTTGTCTTTTTTCTGCCTGGAATATACGCGTGCCATTAATCAATTAAACCAAAGAAGAAGAGAAAAACCTTTTAACTAACCATCAATCTTGCGATGATTTAGTTTCATTTAAAAAAAACGCCATTATTTGTATAACCAAAATCATATAGATAACTTTTCGTGTTTATTGTGTAGCATGCAATTACCATGGGCATAAAGTCTTTGTTCCTCTGCTTTACGAATAGGGATACGATTTCCAGCCCTAGGGTGAGAACACACTGAATGCTTACTTTCGACGTGCTTCTTTCAGCTTCTTTCCTGCTTGTTTTCATCTTCGTGTTTTCAGCTTTGGGGCGCACAATGAATGCTGATATCAGCGTGATGGTCAGTGTGCTTGGTGGCGCCACTGCATGCG